>CM076573.1:309408398-309530354 GCA_034641835.2 Pinus albicaulis | reverse complement strand
AGCATTTAACTTCAAATCTCATAAGCTTGAACTCCCTTTGAGGCTACCCAAGGCCTCTTTTTATAGTGGAAAAGAGGAGGTTTCTTGTTCCAAATATGAAGGGATAGAATCCTCCTTCAAAGGGATAAGCTCCTTACATCAAGGAGTTAGCTCCATCAAGTGAGGGATGCATGAACCTCTTCAAAGCGTATCCATTCCCGAAAATTCCCGTCTAGAATCTTCTAGAATTCACCTGGAATTCACTTTTTATCTTCATTTTCTCGCCTTTTTATTTTTTACAGAGGTCCGCACCCATTACACAAAGAACGTGCGGTATGGTTCCGCAGGCAGGCTGAGATTTAGGTGCGGGACCGCAGGGAATGCATAGAGAAAGTGCGATACCAATTCTTAGGGGATTTTAGGGATTTTCCTCTGATTTTGAAGCTTGATATGAGGAGCTGGTATGTTGGACTTGCAAAAGGAGGAAGTATGAGTAATAATGAGCTCATACAGTCAGCAGAATGTCAAGGTGACAGTTTTCAGTGTAACGCCTCGGGCACTTATCGCAACCGTAAGTTTGCGATGGGAGTTTTCCTTCGTTTCTTGAAAAGTTCCGATGCGATTGGGTTTTGTTATGAAGAGTTGCGATGTGATCTACACCGTTGATCTACTATTCTGATCCGACGGTCGAGCGCCAATCGAACTGCACCCATCGCCCCGATCCATCCACTCCTCTGATTTCATGTGAGTCGTCGATCTGTTTCTGGATCGGACGGCTGGCGCTCAATCGCACCCTCGCTCTAATCACAATCGAAACTTTTGTAATGTATCACTTTTGTACCCCCCAATTGTGATCTTTCGATCTAATCTCCACCATCGATTCCCCCTGTTGATCCAACGGCCCTCGCTTTCCTGCTCCAATCGAAATTGCAAATTCCAAATGGTGACACCTTCTGCCCTTTGTGATTGCGATCCGCCGATTTGATCTCGACCATCTGTTTAATCCAAGATCCCACGGTCATAAAATAATTGCACCATTGTTCATCAGAGTGTCAACCCTCCCATTTCTTCCCTCCGATTGGATCGTGGCTGTTGATCCCCTCCCGAGATCTGACGGTTCCAAAAGAATCGCCCTCCACCCATGCCGGTCCCACCACGCACGGCCATTTCCACCTCATTTTTATTCATTTCTTTGCATTTCCACCTATGTCCGAACTTCCGTGATTTACAGTAAAGTTTGATGTTTTACATTAAAGTTATGCATTTCTCCACCAAAACCCTACCAGCCAAATTTTACACCATATTTTTGCATTCTCCATCGTTGTTTCATCCGAAATCACCATTTTTTCCATCGCTTCACCGCCATCTTCATGACTCTCCGCTCCATCCTCCCTCCCATGCATTGGATTTCTTAACACAGGTGTGGGTTTTTGCAGGGTATTAGCAGTGAAGCGTCACCATGGTTCACAGTCACCATTACAGTAACGAAGAGCTCAGTGAAACGAGGTTCAAAGATTGACATCACAGAGAAGAGCCTGGGAAGATCCCGAAACGTGCTTTTCATTAAAATATAGGGTTTGACCATGCAAAATCTTTTCTGGCGCCATCAAATCCCATATTTCATTGTCAGAGACATGGGAAGCGGCAAACAGTATCAGTATGGAGTTAAGGAATTATGATGCACATCATTATAAGTATTGAGCCTTGATCCAGAGTTTAAAGGCCAAGTACCAAATTGAAGACCTCATAAATCGCTCAGGAATTCTGATGCACAGAAAACAATATAGTAGTGTCAACATCAGCAGAACTTTCTTACCTGTGAAAGGAAAAAGTGCCCATATTGTTCCCTTATTTACCATGTTCCTCAGAAGATTTCCACCCTGACAGAACAATCCTATGCTATCAGAGCATTTTTTATGCATCATGGCAAACCTCAATCCGCCTTTTTGTTTATTCACCAAAAGTACTACAAAGTACTGCAGCCAGAGTGCATCAGAGCCATACCAGAGTAAATGGAAGCCTGAAAATGATCATTCTTTCACCAAAGAATGCACAAAGTTTAAATAGAATGGGCTTCAGCCCTCTTTCTTTTCTAAGTTTAATGCTTCATTTAGTGTTTCCCCTACCTCCTTTGCTCACCTTTCAGCTATAAAATTCAAGAAGGAACTCATTGTAAAGGTTGTTGATTAGTTATCAGAGAATTGCAAGCTATTTCTTTTGAGACATAGTCTCTGTGTAAAGTTGTAAGATAGGCCGAGGGAGATTTTTTCAGACTGAATATCAAGCCATTGGTAATGTTGTACTTGACTGGTGTTGTTTTTTAATATGACAAGAAAATTTCTTTGGATCCTGATTTAAAGCAATTGGTGATGTTTTCTATCTCTTTGTCTTATTTAATTTCATTACATTTCTTCTAGCACACATTAGAAATTTGGCATAGGATTTACCCTTGTTAGGTACCCTATGTCTCTACTCTCCCTGCCTTCAATATTTTTCTTCTATATGCGTATCTAAGGTTTGATTTCAATTGATTTAACCAGCGTAGTGGTTCCATATGCTGCTAGCTGATGTATGAATTAATGAATCAGTTATTAGATGTTCTTGTTAGGATTTAATTGAATGAATTGGGAACACTGGGAGGTCTAGAACTTGTCTCTATCTCACTAGGATCCTTTTCGATTAATTAATCCTATCTAATTTCCCTTGAGCTGGAGGCCGAAGCATTGAGAGTTCAAAGTCTCTCTCTGATCTCAGGTTTTAAACTTTGTGTTCTGAATCTTTAATGTTTCCTTGCTCTCACCCTCCTTCTTGCCTATCCTACCACTATCATTTTTAAGATCAAATGCTTTAGATGACTAGCCCAATTGAAAGCCTGTATATTGATTAGCAAGAAAATCCTTTCCTGACTCCACTGCCTAATGGTCTTTAATTTTCCCTAGAGCACCTCTCCTTTTCCTAAATCCTCTTTTCTCATCCTTGTCTTATATTAAACCCTTCTTTCCTGATTCCCAACAACCAAACATACAATCAAAAAAACAAACTTCGAGCCTTATAACTAGCCTAATATCTTAACCTTGCACTTCAAAGACATAAATCCTTTGCCAATCATAGAGAGATCCCTCTTTGGACCTAGGAGGGCTAGATCCTGAGGTCCAAAAGTGATTTGATGTTGTCTCATCTTTTGGTCTTGCCAACCTGACCAAAACATGGGAACCCCAACAAGTTCATCTGGTCATTATTTTGTCTCTGATGACTATCATTTTTTTTATCATTTTCTCACAAGTACATCCAATGAAATTTGTTTTACATCCTTCTATCTTCATCATTCAACATCTTACTATTCGGTTTTCTTCCAATAATTTAAGGCATGTTAGCCTTCGTTGAGGGTTATGTCAGGTCCTCATTGTCTTGACATCACTACTGAATATGATCATATCTAATTTTCTCCAGAATATTCTCATTATAATCCCATGCCTCTAATGAAAATTCCATTTTTTCAATGAAATTTGGGGTTTCAAGTGGATCACAATGAATTTTATGATCCAATCAATGAATGGTTAGAGAAATATTACTTGTTAAGCTACATTGCAATAAACAAGTTTCGGATTCTTCTCATGCTCTCTAAGGAGGATTACATAGAGGAAGGCGCGTTAGCAAGAAGTCTTCGAGGTTTGTCTAATTTTGGTTTCTATCAAAGAGGTAATAATGTTAATTGGATGAAAGTAGCAGTTGTAACGCATTTTTATGCCCACAGGCAAGATCTCCCATTTTTTGTGCAAGTTATTCAAGCTCTCATCTCTTCTCTTTCACACTACATTATATATGTTTTGATCGATATTATCTTTGTGATTTCAAGTCAGAAACAATTATGGTGGCTACATTGGAAATTTCATTATACCAGACCTCGACGTATTAGTTGTTAGGTTAGGAGTAGGATTATCTGCATCCTAGTTTCCGTCATCTTGAATTCACCCTATGTTTTTCTCTTCAGTGTCTCTTTCCTTTTCTGACTTTATCTTGCATTATGATTTTCTTTAGATTTTTTTGCCTGTCTTCTAGTTTTGTTCCCCTGTTTTATGTTGTCTTTCCTCTTATTTTATTTCTTTTTTTTTCCTTTTTTTGGTTCACCTTATTTATTTTTTGTCACATGAAGAGGTGTTTTCCTTGTCCATGTGTTGGTTTCTGAGATTCTTTGTGGCCAAAGTCTAAGGATTCTTGTGACACTTCAAGATTTGGTTAGCTTTTGGTCCATCTTCCTTATGTTGGTTATGTCTTTTGGCCGATGAGTTTCTGATGGAAAATACAATCCATTCGTAAGGAAATTTTTGGGAAAACCATGAAATCGTGTCTATATGAGAAACCTTGTGCCTATATCCAGTCATTATGTTTCAGTGTTTTCACGCTTATCCAATCAATAAAAAAAGAGAAGGGGAAAAATCCAAATGAGAAAAACTAAATTAGAGGTACCTATATACTTCTCTAAAGGAACAACCTATCCTGCTCTCAATAAGTCAAAATTCCTCTTCCGTCCAAAATAAATAAGTGTCAATGAAAAATCCTCTTTAAAATAAATAAATAAAGGTTAAATAAGAGAATGGCTTCCTACAAAGAGAGGTGAAGCAATCAAATCCACCTGGGTACTGTCCAGGCTCGCTAGTAGTGGAGCAACGTTGATGTTCCTGGGTGACTCCGCCAGGGTACTATCTAGGTCTGTTGGAAGCGGAGCAACACCAAATATGAAAACTCATACTATGAAAATCTGAAACTCACGAGCTTCACTAACCTTCCTTGCTTGAAATATTGTTGTAAAGATGAATCTTTGTTGACTTAAACCAAAATGGCATGACAGCGCATTAGAGGAAATTTCAGCTTAAAAGTACTCATGAAATTTCCATGTAATTTTCGTTTCATAATATGTAAACCAATAAAAATCCTTTAAATTTGAAAAGAGGTAAACGTAAATATTTTGAATAGAAAGGAAGAAAAACTACTTTTTCTAATTGTATTTTTGGCTTATCTCCTTATATGATAACTCAAATTTCAACTGCAGAAACTCATTGGATGCATGATTAAATCCTGCATCCAATGAGTACCCATTATGCATGATTTTGAGAATACCACATTACTAAAATTGAAGACCCATTAAACAATACAAGAAAAAAGCACATTGGTGAGGGGCGAAAATGGTCACCATAAGCTCATTGGTGAGGGTCAAAAGAGCCTTCGTCACCAAAGGTGGCGTCGCCGAAAGTATAGGTGTTGTAGTGACATTCAAGGTCTGTCACCAATAATGATTTATAGTGATGGATAGTGACCATCACCATTTCATATGAGCAATGGTGACGGACGATAGCCTCTGTCACCAAAAACTTGAACGTCACCAAAGGTGGCATCACCGAAAGTATGTGTTGTGGTGACATTCAAGGTCCATCACGAATATTGATTATAATGACGGATAGTGACCGTCACCAATTCATATGAACAGCAATGGTTTTTTGTGATGGACCTTTCATGGCCATCACTATTGGTGCATATAGATGTCGACGTTCATTGACCGTCACCATAAACTCATTGGTGACATCAAGGTCCGTCACGAATAATGACTATAATGAAAAACAATGACCCTCACCATTTCATATCAACAACAACAATTTTTGGTGACGGACCTTTAATGGTCGTCATTATTGATTCATATATATGGTGGCGTTCATTGACCGTCACCATTTCATATTTTGGTGAGGGTCAAAAAATGTCACCATAAGCTCATTGGTGATGGTCAAAAGAGCATATGTCACCAAAAACTAATCTTCGTCATTCACTTTGAATATCAGGGCACGATGGAATCGAACCACCAACCTCCTGCTTGTAAAGCAAGTGCTCTTCCATTGAGCTAGCACCCTTTAAAGAATTAGAATTTAAACTAGCAATTGCCTCTAAAGGTGCAAAGATACACCAAAGGAATAAGAACCAGGAAAACTGAAAAACTTCAGTGTCCTTGCTCCTATTTTTATTCTACGACACTCTACAAAGTATGATCTTGATCTATGGCGTATTTGTGTCAAGTGGTTCTAATTTAATAGTAAATTTTATATTCATATAAAATAAATTAATAATTGAGAGGCCTTATGGATTAATTTTTAATCCTTGCACCAAAATCTCTTAATATTCAAGTCTATGAAACAACTCGTTCAAAGTTCAAACTTAAGTAGAATTTAAATGGAAAGCCTAAAACCAGCTAAGTAGTGTACAAGTTAACATTTTGGATATAAATTCTGTTCAATTTATATGACAAGTTATGCCATAACCTTGAATCTATTTTCTTAGATAAAAGACTTTCTTAAGTCAACAATGACAAAGAAAGATAGTCATGGCAAGCAAAATTCTCTTGTTTTTTCTAATGAGGGTGCATGTAACTTGATAAAGGTTCCATGAGAGTATCAAACCATAAATAGTTTCACTAAAACATGGAAATGACAAAGTCTTGTTAAGCAACAAAATTTTAGTTGAATATATGAAAAGCATCGAGCTAAATGATATAATTAAACTAAAAGTAACTGTAAAAAATTGAAATTGCCATCATAAATTATCTGGTTTGGCTAGTTCTTTAGAAAGAGAAAGTGCAATTGCATGATCCATCTCCTCATCTTGATTTTGTAATGGACCATCCTGAACAAAAATGTCCACATGCAACAATCAATGTTATCGTATTGGTAAGACTTTTGATATAGTCTATCAAAGCATGTACTATGTAGGAGAATAACTTAAAAGCACAACTAGAAATTTGAATCACAACATAACAATATAAAAGAACATGCAATAGGAGAGGAACAACTCCACAGTTTGATAAATATGAACAGTCCATGAACCTGTTCTTATATATTGATATAGATAACGAAATAGAAATCTAGATTTATGAAATTCAAGTATCACACAACAATGTCTTGAACAAATATCAATATGTAAAATAGTATTTTTTGCATTTGGATTTACTTTGCAGAACCTTAGGAAAAATTTTCCACAGAAACAGCCAATAAACATAATAACATGGACCTCAAGAGCAATTGTGCAGGGGATAAAATATGAAGGTAAAACACTAGAGAAGTATTCAAAGAAAATGATGAAGTGTATCTAGAAAGAACTAAGAACCCTCTGAGGTAAACCACACATTTATCATCGTGACTAGTACACTTGCAAAAAAAGATCAAAATAAATTATGAACTATTCCACCAAAAAACAGTGAATTTTTCCACTAAAATACAGTTTCAAATTAATCACTAGCATGACGCTAACTTTGTTAGAGCTAACAGATAGAAGATTGAAGTTTAAAAGACAATACACTCTGATGAATTAGGGATTACCGTGGCATTAGAGGGCACATGCCAAATTACATTATCATCTCCAAATGCACCCCTACGTAGTGTCCATCTGACACTTTGTGACTTGAACCTTTAAAAGGCTTGCTCAGCCACTTCATCATTCGAGATTTATTGTGAGTATGATGGTACAATGTGACATGCATGTCCCAAATAACATGAGCCAACAATGAAAACCATAATTAAATTATTAATGCCTTACTAATTTAATCCTTGAAAAGACGAAAAACATGAATCCAAGAAAGAAAATGATAAGGTTCTCATTAACCAGCTATTATATTTATAGATATGGCAGAATTGTTGATTGGTTGTTTCAGAATTTAAAGCATTTTACTTATTCTCTCAAACATATGAAAAGACACTAAAATTACCAAGGTCATATTTCAACAAAAATCTTGCAGAAAATCAAATTGCAACTATGAAGATACTATTACAAAAATCTTACAGAAAATCAGATTGCAACTATGAAGATACTATTACAAAAATCTTGCAGAAAATTAGATTGAAACTATGAAGATATTATTACAAAAATCTTGCAGAAAATCAGATTGCAACTATGAAGATATTGTTCTAAATTTTAAAAATTATAGTAATAAAATCCATCTTCAACATGAATTAACATTTTATATCATATTAGACAAATTTTGTGTCAGGGAACAAGTACAAGGTTCTAAGTTAAAATATTTGCGTCAAGCACAAGGAGATATCATATACAACTTTCTGAGTTGAGGTTTATCACTAGAGAACATAGTATTGAGTCTTAAACCAGTACTTAATGAGGGAATTGTGGAAGTAAATGGGTACAAAATGTGAATTCATCCCTCATGAGTCATGGCAACCCGCAGACAACTCTTGAGGCTTTACAACCACTGAAACTGCACCCATCACACTACGTTTTTAGGTTGAATTTTCCACACCTGAGGCTTTGCAAGTTGCATCCACTGCAACTGCACCCATCACACCACCTTTTTAGGTTGAATTTTCCACATGTCCTAATCCACAAAAGATGTAGTTGAATAGTCTGTTGTGCTGAATTGCACAGCTTTTTCCCACAACTGACCATAAGTTATTGTGTGCAATGAGTGCACCAGATATGTATCATGGGAGCCACAAAACCTACAAACACAATTATCCATGAAGTCCAGAACGGGGAGGATGTAGCAAGAAAAAAGCTGGGACAAATGATCCCTTGCAATGAAATTCCAAATGTGACTCCTCATGAACAGAGAACCATTCTTATCAAAATATTATAAGAGAAACATGTTTTAAAGTTAAATGGATACAATTCATTAACCACCCTGCCATCCTACCGTGTCATATCACCTTGAGCACCCCCCAACACAGTGAGTCCCTGGGTAGAAAAAGCCAAATAGCTAAATAAATTTGCTCAAAAATGTAAAAACAACATCCAGATATGGGAAGAATACACCAATTCCCAATAGGCTTGGGACTAGTAGTTGCTAGCGAGGAGTTTCACACCTTTGGTCAAGATTCTGTTCTCATAGGCTTCACCCACGGGGGATAGGAAGGGATTGAAATTATGGCATTGGGAGGTGATGAACCATGTGCATATATTGTCGCTTGTGACATGATTTCTCTTCGTGAGACAATCATTGATCAGTACAAAAAATGTATATATTCTAGGAATATGATCTAACTATGAATATGGAAGTGCTCAACTATCTTATTGAGGACATTGTATCTGTGAAAATATGGAATTCAAATATTTAAAATAACGTAATTTATGGGAGTGACGAGGTATGCAAGGCAGTAGTAAGCTGGAAGTCAAATCTGAATTAACAAAATTCCAAAATAACTTAGGGTTTACAGTGGTTCCACCAAAGATACTATGACATGAAGGTTTTTCTCATGGTTATTTTAGATTGTTGGAGAATCTTTGGTAGAGCTAGGGTTTCTCTTGGTTTTCCCTATCTAGGGATTTCGAAAGCATGGAGAATTATATGATAGGTTGTGATTGTGTTCATGGGTTTCATTTATTCTTTATATATATGAAGTTTTCGGGTGAATGTTCCAACAAATCCTAACACCTTAAGACAAAAACACATAAAGTACAAAGAATATTGAATGAGAGAGAGAGAGAGTAGCACTGCTCTTACATCCCTAACTCAAGTATGAAAATGAATATGCACAAGTGCATGATCGACTATAATAACAACTCACTCCTTCCTCTTTTTATATGAGAGGTAAAGGGGCTTTAGTGGACCTAGTCCACTACAAGAAAACTTGCAAGACACAAGTAGGTCCACCCATGTGAAGCACTCTACTCTACATGACATGTGTCAACATCAAAGGTGACAGTGATTAACAAGCAAGCCCTCCATGGCATGAGCACTACTCCCCAAGGTCCAACAATCCTCCAAAGGTCCTAAGCTCCAATGCATCTTCTAGGTCATGTGTCTCCTTAAGGACAATGCATATCCAAGGTAATGTGTCACCTTAAGGACTCCCACACCTACATATCCACTCCCTCAACCCAAGAGTTCACATGTCAAGGGATTTTGTGTGCTCATGTTGATTTTGGGATGTTTTTGTCATGGTGAAATACCCAACTCTACTCCAAGCACACAAAATCCCTTCATGCATCAACAACATGAAGTCACCAAGCTCCATACTAATCCAACACTTCAAGGAAGAATGTCTTTCAAACATCCAAACAAGGTCTAGCAGCAAACGGTAAACCACCTCCAATGTCCAAGTCCATCAATGTAAAATTCATGCTATTATTATTTCAAGAATATTTATATTTTATCCAACATGATGACCCAGTATGTGCACTATTTGTAGGGAAACTTCTGGATTTTTCTGCTTCGACGTGTTGATCCACTATGTGCATTGGTCAACAAATCCATTTAGTCAAGGAACTCTTCTAAACTTCTTTCCAAGTTTCATTTCTCTTTCCTGTCATCAAGCAAACTGGAGCAACTAGAAAGAATTCCATTAACTGTCATCCATCCAGTTGTTTCCTAAACAAGTGCCTATTACTTAAAGAAAGTGGGAAACCATCATGAAACATGACTATAGCCACACAGTTTCAGTAGCTATAATCTGACAATGTTATTGAAAACACTATTAGATTTGTTTCATAAAAGAGCACCTAGTCCCAAACAACAGAAAATATTCGTGGAGAATGGCTTGTTTCACTATCGTTACGCTTGACTGTAAACACTGACAGGTTTTTGAGCCAATAAAGTCCTTGGAGAAAAACGGTGATGGTTTCTCTCTAAAACATATGCAGATAAAGATACAAGATTCGAGTGGAGGACTTAAGTAGTTTCATGACTACCACTCGACTTGTAACTGTTTGGTTTTTTGGTCTGCTTTATTGTTTATATTTCAGATCTAGTTCCGGAATTTTTGGATTTCAAATTTCAGTTATAATAGAAGAATTTTGGGTTGGCTCACATCATTGGTATTAGAACCTCAATTAATAGCAGATTCATATCATATTTTTCTCTACAGTTCATATTAGTTACTTATGTTCACCAATCTGTTTATCTTTCAAGGAATCCTTGTAAGGAAGATAGAGCAAAGCACAACTCAGATATATTGTCACCAACATACACATCAACTCAGATATATTGTCACCGAGAGAGAGAGAGTAGCACTGCTCTTACATCCTTAACCCAAGCTTGAAAGGAATATGCACAAGTGCATGATCGACTATAATAACAACTCACTCCTTCCTCTTTTTATATGAGAGGTAAAGGGGCTTTAGTGGACCTAGTCCACTACATGAAAACTTGCAAGACACAAGTAGGTCCACCCATGTGAAGCACTCTACTCTACGTGACATGTGTCAGCATCAAAGGTGATAGTGATTAACAAGCAAGCCCTCCATGGCATGAGCACTACTCCCCAAGGTCCAACAATCCTCCAAGGGTCCTAAGCTCCAATGCATCTCCTAGGTCATGTGTCTCCTTAAGGACAATGCATATCCAAGGTAATGTGTCACCTTAAGGACTCCCACACCTACATATACACTCCCTCAACCCAAGAGTTCACATGTCAAGGGATTTTGTGTGCTCATGTTGATTTTGGGATGCTTTTTTCATGGTGAAATACCCAACTCTACTCCAAGCACACAAACTCCCTTCATGCATCAACAACATGAAGTCACCAAGCTCCATACTAATCCAACATTTCGAGGAAGAATGTATTTCAAACATCCAAACAAGGTCTAGCAGAAAATGGTAAACCACCTCCAATGTCCAAGTCCATCAACGTAAAATTCATGCTATTATTATTTCAAGAATGTTTATATTTTATCTAACATGATGACCCACTATGTGCACTATTTGTAGGAAATCTTCTGGATTTTTCTGCTTTAATGTGTTGATCCACTATGTGCATTGGTCAACAACTCCATTTACTCAAGGAACTCTTCTAAAGTTCTTTCCAAGTTTCATTTCTCTTTTCTGTCATCAAGAAAAATGGAGCAACTAGAAAGAATTCCATTAACTGTCATCCATCTAGTTGTTTCCTAAACAAGTGCCTATTGCTTAAAGAAAGTAGGAAACCATCATGAAACATGACTATAGCCACATAGTTTCAGTAGCTATAATCTGACAATGTTATTGAAAACACTGTTAGATTTGTTTCATAAAACAACACCTAGTCCCAAACAACAGAAAATGTTCATGGAAAATGGCTTGTATCACTATCATTGAGCTTGACTATAAACATTGACAGGTTTTTGAGCCAATAAAGTCCCTTGAGAAAAAAGGTGATGGTTTCTCTATAAAACATATGCAGATAAAGATACAAGATTCGAGTGGAGGACTTAAGTAGTTTCATGACTACTGCTCTACTTGTAACTGTTTGGTTTTTTGGTATGCTTTATTTTTTATATTTCAGATCTAGTTTCGGAATTTTTGGATTTCAAATTTCAGTTATAATAGAATAATTTTGGGTTTTCTCACATCATTGGTATTAGAACCTCAATCAATAGTATATTCATATGAGATTTTTCGCTACAGTTCAGATTAGTTACTTATGTTAACGAATCTATTTATCTTTCAAGGAATCCTTGTAAGGAAGATAGAGCAAAATACAACTCAGATATATTGTCACCAACATACACATCAACTCAGATATATTGTAACCAAGAGAGAGAGAGAGAGTAGCACTGCTCTTACATCCCTAACCCAAGCTTGAAAGGAATATGCACAAGTGCATGATCGACTATTATAACAACTCACTCCCTCCTCTTTTTATATGAGAGGTAAAGGGGCTTTAGTGGACCTAGTCCACTACAATCAAACTTGCAAGACACAAGTAGGTCCACCCATGTGAAGCACTCTACTCTACGTGACATGTGTCAGCATCAAAGGTGACAGTGATTAACAATCAAGCCCTCCATGGCATGGGCACTACTCCCCAAGGTCCAACAATCCTCCAAAGGTCCTAAGCTCCAATGCATCTCCTAGGTCATGTGTCTCCTTCAGGACAATGCATATCCAAGGTAACGTGTCACCTTAAGGACTTCCACACCTACATATCAACTCCCTCCACCCAAGAGTTCACATGTCAAGGGATTTTGTGTGCTCATGTTGATTATGGGATTTTTTGTCATGGTGAGATACCCAACTCTACTCCAAGCACACAAACTCCCTTCATGCATCAACAACATGAAGTCACCAAGCTCCATACTAATCCAACACTTCGAGGAAGAATGTCCTTCAAACATCCAAACAAGGTCTAGTAGCAAACGGTAAACCACCTCCAATGTCCAAGTCCATCAATGTGAAATTCATGCTATAATTATTTCAAGAATATTTATATTTTATCCAACATGATGACCCACTATGTGCAATTTTTATAGGGAATCTTCTGGATTTTTCTGCTTCAACATGTTGATCCACTATGTGCATTGGTCAACAACTCCATTTAGTCAAGGAACTCTTCTAAACTTCTTTCCAAGTTTCATTTCTCTTTCCTATCATCAAGCAAATTGGAGCAACTAGAAAGAATTCCATTAACTGTCGTCCATCCAGTTGTTTCCTAAAAAAGTGACGATTGCTTAAGGAAAGTAGGAAACCATCATGAAACATGACTATAGCCACATAGTTTCAGTAGCTATAATCTGACAATGTTATTGAAAACACTGTTAGATTTGTTTCATAAAAGAGAACCTAGTCCCAAACAACAGAAAATGTTCGTGGAGAATGGTTGTTTCACTATCGTTGAGCTTGACTGTAAACACTAATAGGTTTTTCAGCCAATAAAGTCCCTGGAGAAAAATGGTGATGGTTTCTCTCTAAAACATATGCAGATAAAGATACAAGATTCGAGTGGAGGACTTAAGTAGTTTCATGACTACCGTTCGACTTTTAATTGTTTGGTTTTTTGGTCTGTTTTATTTTTTATATTTCAGATCTAGTTCCAGAATTTTTATATTTCAAATTTCAGTTATAGTAGCAGAATTTTGGGTTGGCTCACATCATTGGTATCATAACCTCAATTAATAGCAGATTCATATCATATTTTTCGCTACAGTTCAGATTAGTTACTTATGTTCACCAATCTATTTATCTTTCAAGGAATCCTTGTAAGGAAGATAGAGAAAAGCACAACTCAGATATATTGTCACCAACATACACATCAACTAAGATATATTATCACCGAGAGAGAGAGAGAGTAGCACTGCTCTTACATCCCTGACCCAAGCTTGAAAGGAATATGCACAAGTGCATGATCGACTATAATAACAACTCACTCCTTCCTCTTTTTATATGAGAGGTAAAGGGGCTTTAGTGGACCTAGTCCGCTACAAGAAAAATTGCAAGCCACAAGTAGGTCCACCCATGTGAAGCACTCTACTCTACGTGACGTGTCAGCATCAAAGGTGAAAGTGATTAACAAGCAAGACCTCCATGGCATGAGCACTGCTCCCCAAGGTCCAACAATCCTCCAAAGGTCCTAAGATCCAATGCATCTCCAAGGTCATGTGTCTCCTTATTACTATTGTGCTTTCTACCTATTATTTTCATAGTGAAAAAATGTCCACTTGCATTAAAAACTGCATGCCAGGTACATAAATAGAAAACCTGATGGATGATAAGGAAAAGGGGCTATCCTATATGCCATGAAACATCATATTCCATACTTAGAATTCACCCCAAGGTGTCAAAATTGCATGCCAAGTGGCAAATTTGCATTTCTCATGCTAAAATCTATGTTACAACTTATAGCTTGACCTGATTGCACACAACCTCCTGCAGATGTACCTATGGAAAATTCATAAAATACAGTGCTACAGTACTTGTCCCTACGCATAGACATAAATTTTTCCAGAAGAATTTTGCATAGAAAATCCTTCTACAGTTCTAGGTAGCCCCTTTAATAGATTTTCTGACAAGTGTCAGAATTCTCTGAAACATTGAAATAACATGTAATGTGCAAGGATACATAGGGCTCGAATTTTTGGTAAGATTTAAGAAGTCTTAAAGGAGTCAGATCTATCCAGAGTGACTCAAGTAATCCATACCACTCACTGTACTGTCATATACAGAGTATTGAAATAATTCGCATTCTTGAAGTGTTAAGTTCTTGGAATAGATATCACTTTTTTTAAGCATAATTCAATAATTTCGGTTAAAAGTTTTCAGGGGAGTATTCCCAATAATTACTTTAGAATTGTTCACAGGGAAGTGAGTATTATATCTATCAAATCACTATTCCAACCATTACTTTACTATTGCAATCGCGAAGAAGTAACACTATTTTACTTAAGACATACCATTAATTTACTATTCCAATTAGGAAGTAACACTTGTGACTAAGATATATCACCACTTCTGTAATCTGGTTAAAAAATTTAAGGATTGTAATATAACTTCACTATTCAAAATTGTGGTTAGAACGGTTAGAATTTTTCAGGAAGTAAGAATTCAAATATAGCTTCACTATTACAATTAAGAAATGACATTATTCTAACTAAGATTTCCACCAATTGCAACCAAGTAACACTATTCTGGTAAATATTTTTCTTATGTTTAATATTCTAGCCAGGATTTCCTAGGTTGCAAAGGGCTCCCTCACCTTTTTGGTATTCATTCAAAATTACCAAGGATGAATGGGTATTTTGTTTTAGAATTTCTCTCAGTTTCTATCATTAGAAAACCCGTTGACTACTATTTTAATTCCATGATAGGATGAATCTAATAATCCAATACTAGAAAGAAACTAATATACACAATATGATGCAATACCTAAGAACAATAATATTTGACCAGAAAACTTGAGTTTGGTGGCTGAAAAGGCTCATGATTCGATCCCTTGGCCTTCTGTAACAAAATCAATTTATTCAATTTCACATAGCTTTTCCCAGAGAACTCGATCAAAACCTTTGCGCCCACAAATGCCATGAAATGATTCTCACATCCATCATAGTTGCTTGATGCCAAGCAATATAACCCAATCCCAATTTATGATATTCCTTACCAAATATCAAAGGAAGAAATACAAACTCCTTCAACAAACCTTTAACTATTGATTCACATAGATTCTAATGAAATATAATTCAGAATTCATTACAAAATATTAAAGAACAAAACATATATAACATAACGCAATATATCTTGCTCACTACAATACAGGCACACTGTATGCTCAAAAACGTAGAAATCAAGGGATACCGAGATAGAATCTCAATAGAGAGGACAAAACGTGATTTGATTAAGTGAAAAAAAATATGTTGCAAAATTGTTCCTCAAGACGTAACTGCATTTTCCTATTTTTTTTCTATTGTTCAAATATGAGTCTATGATTTACTAGGTTTTCCCAGTCCAAAAACTCTGCAACTTAACGAAAAAAAACATTGGTTTTTCCTGTCAGAATTACCAAGGATGAATGGGTACTTTGTTGTAGAATTTCTCTCAGTTTCTATCATTTGAAAACCCATTATATCTAGATACTATGAATTTTATCCACATTAATATCTCTTTGATGGGTGGAATGAATGGCCAAATAATAATCTCCCATTGATCCCCTTTGCCAATGAAACAACAGTCTTCTAACTAAAAATCCTCTATCAGGTTATGTGGGATTCCTCCTACATTAATATCTCTCTTTGCTTTGATTATAATATGTGTAAAGTTATTTTAAGCATGATTTGGAATATTTTGAATTATTAGGTATCTAAATGCAACCACCGGGTCTAGGTTATGTGGGATTCTTATCACAGTAATATATCTTTCTCTACTTTGGCCATAAGATGTATACCATTATTTTAAGCATGATTTGGAACATATTTGTATGCAAATTATTTTGTGACAATTTGTTAAAACCAGAATCCAGACTAAGACAGATGTACATACCAATGCTCAATCTCATAAAATGATACACGGGGAGGTAGATGATAGTGATCACCAATCAAAATTATATGTTGAATGGTCGGTTCAAGCGCTGCTAGCAGTTGAGGTTCCAAAATCTCAGAAGATTCTTCAACAAAAATAATTGTTGGTTGAAGCTTTTTAAGAACGTCCCAATACAATGCTGCTCCCTACAACACTTAGTGAAATCATAAGTTTATTGCGATCCTTTAAATTCTGTTTCAAAGTTCTAATATATTCTGAAGAACATGAGAAAAATTATAATGGTTTTCATACCCACAATATTTGACCCGCGAAGAATTTCTAGATACCGTAGCTGATTTATCTCTTGCATAACCTCGCATATTCTAGCATACTTGCTTTTAATATATGAAAATCTTTTCAAAGCCTTTTCATGTTTGTTTTGGCTGATCGCGTGTACTAATAATACCCGAAGGTTTGGATTTAATTTACATGGATTCTCGTATAGCAGCCACTGATATTTGTTTAAATCTATCTGCAACACTGAAAAGTGAATTTTGTCTCAGGAGTTTGAGATTTAGGAACTTAAATAAAAGAGGATCAATAAATCAAGGTTTTGAAAGCTTATATGCATATGAAGTTGTTTAGCCCCACCACAGAACTAGCTATTGTTTTCTTCCCTTCTGCAAGGAAAGAAGCTTTCTTCCAACCATGGCTTATTTCTTGTATCATGATTATTTTGAAAATCTATCTCTATTTCACACTCTTCTTCATCACTTGTTTGCTCACTGTCTTCTGATCTAGTATCACTAGTATTAGAATATCTAGTCTCGTCCAATATTTGCAACGGCTTAACAATAGAGAAATGGTTTTCTACCAGTTCGAAGGTCTCCCTCTTGGGAATCCACTCCCTAATGTTCTTTGAGAGAGTTTTATATAGTGAGGTCACAAGATTTCTAGTTTCATACCCTCTGCCAACTCCGCCTCGAATAGATTCTAGAAGGGATATTTCTTCAGGAAATTGATTTAAGAGGTCTCTACCAAACTCGTTATTAGAAACCAATTGCCTCACCTGATATTTGGGCATGGAATCCATTAAGGACTCTGCATTCAAAAAGCTTCTCTCATGTAGCTGTTACAGATTTATTTCCATTTCTGCTTTAACTTGTTCCAACTTAAGTGTACATTCAATCCAATCGAAGCGATGTTCGTTCATTCTTCCAATTTTAGAAGATAAATTGTGGGGAATCAAGTCAGGTTCCTCACTTCTCCCTCCTATCCTCACCAGGTTGGGATATAATTCTAAGCAAGACAACAAAAATTGATCCAGATCATGGTTTTTATAAGTCATGACAATTATAGGATTAGGAGGCAAAGTATCTACCATCAATAAGAGCTCTAAAATCTTTACACCAACATAAAATTTCCATGTTTATTCCATGGCTAGGCACACATATTAATGGTTATGCACATCTACGAGCATTGCAAGCACTACCTCAGAACGATAATATTTGACCACAGAACTTGAGTTCGGTCGTTGAACAGGCTCCGTATTGTGATTGTGCACTTGTAATCACCACCAATACTCTCTATGTTAGTATATTCCTTAATGAAGTATGCTCTTTATCTCCAATTTTTTTCTACTTGCATACATTTTCTGTATACTCAATTATATTTGGTATATTACTATATATATTGGGTTGCCTATTTTACTATGGACGTTGAATTAACCTTTTGTATGACATCCGTCTCTAAATAATTTTGTATACTTTTGAGTTGTGATGTTTCCTCCAGACTGCATAAACCTAGAGATGTTTCATAAGCTCACTAAGAACAAGAACATTTTACCATGACCAGTACGAAATTATATATTTCTTTTTAGGTCATGAGCTTATGTTATACAACAACCAAACAGAGTTTTATCCTCATGTTGTTTGCTATCACTTAAGTTCTTATTATTTACTTCTATATTCAGTGTGTGGAGTATACAAGACAATCTATTTTTGCATGAAAAGCAGCAAGTTTTTCCATAGTATTTGTGTGTTAAGCTGATCTCAAATCAAAATTTATGTATTTGAGATTTACAAAAATTGTTCAATTCTGCTAATATGAAGAGTATGTCCTTTAGTTTATTTATTAATATTTTTTCCATCTTCCATGCAATATGGCAAGAAAAAGGTCAGGGAACCTAAGGAGGATAATGTTACACCAGGGCCTGCTATCAGAGAAGGAGAACAAGTTTTTGGCGTGGCACACATTTTTGCTTCAATTAACGATACGTTTGTGGTAAGATGGAAATTTGTTATTTGTATGGGACTCTAGCTTGTTTGTGATATTCTCTATAAAGACACTGGACTAATTGCCTTTTTGTGCAGCATGTGACTGATTTGTCTAGGAAGGAAACAATGGCTCGTGTTACTGCTAAGGTTCTTATAATCAAGCATGTTATTGTCTCCAAGAAACTTCAATTTTGAGAGTGAAAATTATTACAGGTTAGAGCAAGAGATGTTAGAGACTCAAATTTCTGAAATATTGTTATACATGGAGAAAACAGGCGACATGGACGTTAAAGCTGATAGAGATGAATCTTCACCCTATGCTGTTATGCTTGTTGCACAAGATGTTGCACAAAGATGCAAGGTATGTGGTATATGCCAAGTGTTAGATCATTTTTATCAGTTGCAGCCAACACTGTCTATTTGAGGTGCCTAATATGGATAAGTTATTACTGGTCCCAGGAGCTGGGAATATATTCTTTGCACATTAAGCTCCGTGCCACAGGAGGAAATAAAACTATGACTCCTGGGCCTGGAGCACAATCTGCTCTTCGTGCTTTTGCTCGATCTCGGATGAAGATTGGTCGCATAGGTAAACATTTATGTTACTGAAATATTAGTCTGAAGTATATGAAAGAGGTGATCACAAGAATAGTCGAGGTTCTATCTTATATATAATTTTGTGGTCTTAACAGAGGACGCGACTCCAATTCCAACAGACAGCACCTGAAGAAAACCCACAGGGCTAAAATTATCACATTATTCAATTACGGATTTCTGCTAAGCTTATGGTCAAGCAACAAAGCATACTCAATTAAAGACAAAAACCTAGTTATAGAGAGATGAAGAGATGAAAATAGGGTTTAGGGCAAAGTGATGCTCACGAATATATGCTCATAATGAATTCACCTATATGTTTTCATCATCATTTTCTATCCATTTGCTGTTATACTAGCTTCAGCAGCAGCAGAGGACGTGAATCCCCTTCATCACAGCCATACAGACATGGTGGAATTCATCAAAACTTCTTGCAAACTGACTCTGCATCCGAATCTCTACTTTTCGTCGCTCACTTCCTAATCCGGGTCTCCGAGGGCCAAGCAGAGTGAGGTTGTGAGGGCTGCCATGATGGTGAGCCTGAAAACAAGAAGAGCTAGGATGAATAAAAGAGAAAAGGTAGCCCTCAAATATTGTATTGAGGATTTCGAGGACACCACAACCCAAATTCATCAATCTCTGGCAGAGCTTAAGAACTTCAAGCCGAACACGTTCAAGGCTCAGATGAGCAACATGGAAACTTGGAAGAGCTTGGCCCTCACCAACGAGAAATCTTGTTTCGACGGTTTTCAGTCTGCCAGAGGAAGGGTTAAGGCCATGATCATGCCCCTTGCAGAAAGTGAGTAAATTAATCAGTAATGCTTTTGTCAACAAATTCACAGCCACAGGAGAAGAAAATGAGCTTGATGAATTAATCAGTAATGCCTTTGCCCTTGTCAACAAATTCGTAGCCACGGGAGAAGAAAATGAGCTCGATGTATGAGAGCAGAAACCCTCATGGATTTTTGATGTTCGTTAATATATTTTTTCCTCTCTAACTGATTAAAAATAACAGTGTTTAATCCTAAGATAGAGATAATTTGAATTGTCTAACATTAAAATAAAGGGTGCACAATGTTACATGTAGCAATTTAGGAAAGTTGTTTTCAAATAGGTACACTTTACAGCGTACTGAATAAAAAAGTTGCAGTCAATAGGACAAGGATCATCAAGATGTTGAACCATCCAATGTAAAGATGGTTTTCAGTGCTAGTGATCTAGCGACATAAAAGACCCCATAAATTTGTGCTTTGGGATACCCCCAAGATTCAATAAGTAATCCAAAGTGAAAGGATTCGTTGATAAGGTGACAGTGCCAAAAATCCTGAGCTGACCCAAAGTGACACCTTGTGAGTCTTGCACAACTAGGGTGCAAGTTTGAGCATCAAAAGGAAGTACAATTGCACAAGTGGCAACATCTCACAGTTAGGGCACTTGGGCACAAATATTTATGTCTTTTCCCATGGAGGGTACTTTTAACATTTCGTAAGTCACAAATCACATATTTGGAGGAATTTTGGATAACTTGGCTTCAACCATGAAAGCAAAGAAAATTGAATAACGATAAATAGAAGATAATTAAAGAGAACTAACCTCTCTACCTTCTTCTTCTCCACGCTCAGCCAATTTTTCCTCTGATCTCTCTTTCTCTCTTTCTATTTTCTTCACAAATTTCTCTCGTTATTTTATTGTAGATTTAGCGGCTTCAACAGTTGTTGCCTCTGCAGCCATTTGTTCCTCCCTCTCCACTTTGGCATCCTCTGAATCAGATCCTGAAGTTGAATCTGTATTTGTGTCTGACCTTTATCACTTACTAATGAACTGCAATGGAAATCATCTAATTCAACTTTCGCTCTTTCTTGGCCTTCCTTGGTGCATCTTTTCATGTCCACAACCTGCAACTCTGAAACATCTGCAGAAAATATACCTCTTTCTTTACCATGTATGTTGTCCCATGGTATGTAAGTGATTTCTTTCTTAGTTTTCTCAAGAGATGTACAGTAGGAGTCTTCCCCTTTCCTGCTGAATGTCACAATTTTATGAGTTAACATTAATCATTTGAAGTTCCTGCTTCATTGTCCTCAATTTTGACCATGGCAACCATCTTATTTTAAAGTCACTGATATTGTATCTCTAGCTTTAACTTGAGACTCAAATGTGAATTCGTGAGAAGTTTCCAGTTGGGATATTATTGAGCTCTCTTCCTTTACATGTGAAGGAGAAATACTACTGACAAAAATAATCAAACCTTCATCGTGCGAGTCAACACTTTCATTTGTGGGAAGCCCTTTGTAACCATATATTTTTGTGCTTTCTACCCCATCTTCAGCCTTTGTTAAATCTTCCAATATAGATGGATCAGATCCGCTCCCCTGAGTGGAAGAGTTACGACTAGAAATGATTTTTGGTTTATTGTACACTTAATGACACTAAAGGATTCACCTCTTGTAGCAGGTGTCTCATTCTGGATTATGTATCCATCTCCTTTGCATCTAGAATCAGTCTCTGAGTTATTATCGTGTCTCACAATTGTTTTTGAATCAAGAGATACTGACAATGCCAAGCCATTTGAATGACAAGCACTTTATGAAAAATTGAATTATATGAATTGGGTAGAGCATGCTTAGAAGCAAGAGATGCTGATAATTAAGTATTTGAAACCCTATTTTTGTATGCATATTTACCTGCAAAGAAAGGAGTCTTAACTGTAACATTTCCATTTCCAGCATTACCAGAGTTTCTCAAACTACTTCCACAACTAGCAAGCTCAGGGGAAGCCAAAAGTTCTGCCTAGTCATCATTTCCTAGGACCGGCAATGGCTTAGCAACCTTAGGCAACGATCTCCCAAGTGCCTCTTAGATTGTTACCTCAGGCTGTGAGGCAATTGAACTTGAAGTGGATTTCTTAAGGCCATGGAGATGTCAGGTCGGTGAATGTTTTTCACCACGAATATTTTTTATGTGCAATTTATTCAAAAGTTCAGGGGTCTCCTGTGACTTCTTATTGAATTGATATTGAAAAGTAGGAATTCCATTTGGCTTTCCAAAGACGATGTCAAGTTCATTGGATTGAGGCTTTTGTTGCTTTCCAAGTGATGCCGAACCTTGCTAGTCAATCTGTAGATTTACACAATTTACTGAAATGGAATTGAAAGCTTATAAATAACTTCCAAAACATTCACCAAAACTAATGCAGCAAGGGTTAGCATGATAGCAAATCCCCAAACATCTAAAGGGGTTGGTTTCAAATCTCATTGGGTAATGTTACCAAGAGAGCTCCAATGGTCAATCTGTAGAATTTCATAATTTCCTTAAGACAACACAAGTAATGAAGTGAGGGTTTGCAGGATAGCAAATTGCCAAGCATCCAAAGGTTTTCTTTCAAATTGCATTGCGTTTTGTTAAATAACATGAATTTTATTTAACATTCTAGCATTCGTTGCATACTGTTTGTTCGAGATAAAAATTCAGAATCTAAGAAGAATTAAGTAGATATATGCGGTAAGTTTGATGGATGCATGCGATCTGGATTGAGCAATGAGAAAAGGCATTAAGAAAAATGTGGAAAGAGGCAAGAGATATGAATATATTTAGCTTCTAAAGTAAACTCTGGGCCACCTGAAGCTTTGAATAAATCCATGCAGCCATTATTGTGAAGTAGATCCAGGATGCTCAGCCTTCCATCTTTCCATTCTCTGACTAGTCTTTCCTTGTGCAAACCCTTGAACCGGGGTTTGAATTGACTATTTTCAGTGCGTAAAACTGTGGGCAGTAAGGAACCAGGGATGGGACAAGCTACTCTATACTATACAATAAATAAAATCTACTCTAGAAATAATAAATTATATAAGTCGCTGATATAGAAATTGTTTGAAATGTTCCTAGCAGAGTATTTCACACCTTTTCTAGACTTATATCTGTTTAGTTGATTTTTCATTTTCATTATATGTGATTGTAAAGTTTCAATTTTCCAGAACATCTCCTCTATGTATTTTTCTTTGTCCTTGGATTCTGTCCCTCTTAAATAATCCTTGAAATGATTTTCCTCTAATCTGTCGTTACTCACATTACCTGTAATTTTTTTCATGCTGTTAGAATCATCATCAATTGAAACTCCATCCGCTTCCAATCTTTTCTTCTTCTCATATAAGGAAAACAAGGGATGATGAGAGATATCAAAAGACAACTCCACTGCATTTTCAAATTTCTTTCTTCACTTGCACTACAAAATCTGGTGCCTCTGAGTTTTATCTATTAAAGGGGAAGATCTTGCTGTAATTTTCTTCACAGCTTGCTACTCATCCTTCCATGGATTTCTTGCTTGAAAAACTTCAAGTAAGTGGTCGTATTTGGAAGCTCGACATAAAAGCTCTCTAATACGGAATTCAATCCCTTGTCACCATCATTCAATATGGTGTCTAATCTTTCCACTCAAGTGTCAATGCCTCTTCCTCTTCATTAATTCACTTGCATCAACTGTTGCAGAAGTTGCAACTCCATTACCATTACACAGCTCTAATTCTACTTCAGCAGCATCACACATTCCAGAGCATGGACCATCATTTTCACTGTCAAATTCTATTTTTCAAAATGAACTTGAACATTCAGTGGCCTGCTCAACAAGATTGAATCTGATTTCATCTCCATTGCATTTTAAAATTTCCACCATTGACTCATCTGTTTGAACTTGTAGATTAGCCTCAGAAATATTATCCAATATAGTCTCAGTGTTTGAACCGTTCTCCTCTAGTTCTTCAACATAGACCATATTTTGTGTGCATGGAAAAGTAGAACCACAAACATATTGGAGGCTTTCATCTTCAGGGAGACCACTGGGGTCAGTGATTATCAATAGGTTGATAAGCTTCTGATCAGGAAGATTATATATTTCACAGGCAATACAGCTTTGGTAATTTCTCTTTTTTTTTTTGAGAAACTGCACTTTGCATCTTGATAAAGCATTTACGATGGCCATTGCTAAAATCATCAAGATAACAGGTGCTTTTACCATCCTTAGTCTCATTTGGGAGGCCAAAACACATTTCTAATCTATTTGCAAATTGTTCAAGATATTTTCTACCCCGATATAATAAAGTATGTGAAGCATTCCAAATTCTAGAGCCTATCTCTTTATAATTCATCCCACAGCTGCAGACGTTCTCAAAGTCATCCACAAATGATCTCCATCTCCTATATTCCTTGGAATGGATCTTATGATTCATATAAGGAAAGAAGATTGGTTTTCTAGGTCTCTTCAAATGATCTGGCCCAAATGAATCTTCCAACGGATGGGAGAAAAAGTCATTCTCGTCCAGACTTACAAGCCCTTCCAGGATATATATCAAATGTATTCCATCACATGAAGATAAGCCACATGAGATTGAAAATGTAGAAAGTATTTTAGTGTAGTTATTGGCTGACACATTCAAGACTCTTAAATTGAAGAAGCTCCTAATACTATCAGGGATGTTTCCCTTCAGCATATTGAAGCTGAGGTCTAGAAAATCCAAATTGATGCAGTTCACAAGCTCTGGGGTAAATTCCCCTGCGAACACGTTATGAGAGAGATCTAATTTCTCTAACTTCACCTGAAATCCCAGGAAGGAAGGGATTGAACCAGTGAATTGATTGCGTGTCAAATTGAGCTCTCTCAGGTCTGTTAAACTCTGAATTTGTAGGCCAAAGATATTTCCTAATTTATTGTAAGAGACATCTAGGTAGTGCAAGCGAAGGAAGGGAGCCTAGCATAAAATTGGAGCTAATATTAAGGGAAACCAAGCTTGTGCAAGCCCTGATATCATTATCAAATGGGGTTGACAGTGCATTGCTGGAGACATCAAGGACTTGAAAGGCTGGAAGCTAGAATACAGTCTGCCAAGCGTTTCCCTTCAGCCCAAAGCCATACATATGAATCTCGGTGACATTATTTGCAGTGCAATTCACACTGCTCCAATTGCATGGGTCACCAGAACTTGCATTCTTTGACGGTGAAGATGAGTTAAACAGGGATTTCAAGACTCATGTTTGTTTGGTATCGAGACAAATTCCAGAATCCAAACATGAAAGAATGAACAGGAGACTGAGAAAGGGAGAACATCTCCAACAATACCTCATTTTTAACAACAAATAAATGAAGAATGCGTGCAATCCCCGCTTCAGCCTATTTGTAGGGCATTTGTCTCCTGCAATGATTTCCTCTCAGGCTTCCTCCCAGGCCCTATATTTGCATTCAGAAGGCGGGATCTCAAAGAAACATGAGTTTCAAACCCTGTGCTGACCTTTGGCACCAATAGGAAGGCAATGGACAGTCAATTAACATCAAATGGAAACGACCCTCCAGCAGTGATCTCGAAAGTGCAAAGATATCCAAGGAATAGGAGATAATATTGAAAAACTATCATTACGAAAACTCTTATATAGATATTGCATAAATATTGATATTAATCTCTATCTATATTTCAAAGAAAAATGTTGAAAGTATTTTAGTGTATTTAAAAGTAATATGACATGGTATTGTTATTGATTTGTTCTATGTTTTAGTTTCATTTAGGTTAATTTGATTTGAAATTTGATTTTCAAGGATATGCATTGAATTTTTATCTAGAATAATTTATTTTTAAAGTTGTTTTTATGTTTTGGTGTTGTTTTTTCAACTTCAATTAATCTAGGCAATTTTATCTTCGTGAGATTCATTTTAGAAAATCATTTAGGGGTAATTGCTAGTTTAGTAAAGGTGAAAGATAACTAGTCTCTCGGTGAATCACTGTGTAAACTTGATTAAATATGAAAAAAATTAAGCACTTCACCAAGTCACGAATAAATAAAGTAGTACGAAAGTTATTTCCCAATATTTTAACCGAAAATTTCAAGTAGTTTTACATATAGAAATGGGGTCCCATAAAACATATTTTCTCCATTAATAAGACTTATATAGATATCCACACTTCTACACATACGAAACTCAATTTTGAACACTCAGAACAATTTTTCAATATGGTTGGAAATGGAACATGAGTGTCCCCACGTCCCTAAATGTGTTCAGTCTATGGAAAAATCTCTAAATTCATCTGTATAACTTTATAACTTTCATGGAAATCAACACAATAGTCTATCTGTTTGTTCTTCTTACACACGTGTGCTACTGTCACACAAGTGATATTAATCGTTACTCTTCCTTCAAAATGAAGACCATGCATTTCCCTAGGATAGAGAAAAGGTGCCAAATTAGGCTTCAAATAAAGACCATGCATTTCCCTTGGAGGATGAAGAGATTAATGGATCTGAGTCATCTCTTTCAATCTCAATCCACTGAACCGACAATGCTTTCCCATCCATACCTACACAAAAAATGGATTGTACTATTGAGTTTCTTCTTTTCCATATCAATTTCTGGCCATTAGGCTTCAAATTAGGATTTCCCAATCTCGTCTGTTGTGACAAATTCATTCTGAACTGACTTTGTCCACTTCTTCACTTCCATTCCCACCTTCAACTCCTTCGCCACTAGTATCAAGTTGGAAAATTGGTCTAAATGTTGCAGCCAAGCCATCATGTGAACACCCATGCTGATGCTCTCCAAAGTCAAATTCCACATGCAGTGCGTTAAGAAACTACTAGTAAGCCCTTGAGACAATTCCTGGATTTTTTGGCATGGTAGGGAACACGTTGTACTAAAAGAAACATAAACAATTAAAGTTGAAGCTTGGTCATTCAGTGATCTCAAGCAACTTCCAAATTTTGAATTACCCTTCTTAGTCATCCAAATTGATCGAGGAAGAAAACAACTGATGGGAAACAGAGGATAATCACGGAATTTTCTCGGTGTATTTGTTGTCATCCATGAATTGAGATTCCAGGCCAAAAAAATTGTTCATGAGATGTCTTGTCATAATTTCTAGACTTTTTTCCTCCAGGTATGGAAGTAATAAATCTATCCGAGAAGCACCAGTTGTATGATACAATTCATTCAAAAATTCGAGTCCCCTTCTCCCATATCGCTGAGAAATAGGTGTTGACACAACTGAAACTGTAGGTAGGGACTTGATGTTTTGTCGCCAGTTTGAACCCACCCCAGAAACTAGTCATGCACTATCACAATCCTATTGGAATTTGAGAAGCAGTGGTTATGTATCAGACGATTGAGAATCTCTCGGATATCTTCCCTTAGACAGAGAAAACCAAATCGCTGAAGTCATTTCTGGAAATATGGTAGTCGTGAGATCTTGCACGTGGTAAAAATTTTGATTCGAGGGAGGAGGACTAAAACCGAAGTATTTGATTGGCCAAATCTACCTAGACAAAGCCCGTAGAGGAACACCTTCAGTGTAATGTCAAGGACCTATGAAAAAATAAGACTTAAAAAAAAACAATGGCATGGAAATGCTGGAAGATATAGACCATTGAACAAGTTGGTTTTAATTATGAAATGAAATGAAAATTTAACGTCCACGAGATTAAAAATAGTCTATGGGATTATTAGTTCCTTGTTTTTGGCCCTTTTCAATTCAATATTTTTCTTATTCAAATTTATGATGAGCTGACCGAACCTTCCAACAATATTCTAGCTGAAAAAAACAATGCCAAGAAACCGATGCTAACATATTTTCATAACTTTCTTTCATGTCTTTGAAATCACATTCCAAATCTATAATATATTCACCTAACAAGGCTCTCGATCACCCAATCAATCCTCCAACATGGCTCCCATGGGCTACAAAGTCATGATCCAATCCGATCAAACACTTTGATCCAACAAACCTCCATAAAACGGTGTTGTCCACATTGTTAGTTTGTTGCTCCCGTAATTTTGGTTAGGGCACAATGCAATCCTTAACCCTCCACTCTGGTAGCAACCTAACCTCTTCAAGGATTGCGGTCCTCCAAGGATAAACTTCAAACTCTTTGGAGATTTAGAGTTAAATAAAAAATTGTGGTGATGTTTGGATGGGTGCTAATTTGTACGGTTTTCCATTTTTAAAATTTTCTTTGTTGTGCATTCTACCATGCTACCTAGTTGCTTTCCTATTTCCCTAGCATTTTAACTTTTTCGATGTCTATCTCTGTATTGTTTCTTGCCCCATTTTAAATGTCATCCTTATTTGATAGGTGTTTTCTTCAATATAGTGTGAATATTTTTCCATCACACAACTTCTCTGGGGTTTGTCTACGCAAATATCTTGTAAGGCCCATTCATCAGGGTATTTGATGAAATGAAATGATTATAGATGATCACCAACTAATGGTACCTGCAGAGATTTACTCTAAAAATTCTACAATTTTCCTATGCCAACAATTATACAACATTTTAACCTCATGAACTAGTCTCCTCTGTTCTCTTAGCTGATGCTATAAGCACTTATTGCTATTGTCAAATCTTTTACTCTCCAGTCCCATTGAGCTATTTCAATTATTTGTGGACATTGATCTATTTTCATTTCATTTCTTCAATTTTTCTAACTGTTATGTGTTACCTTTGGCCAGTGCCTTCTTTCTTACCTATGCTTTTTCTGCTTAAGCATTCCAACCAGCCAGAGTAGCAGGGGTAGCAGGAGCCACGCAATCCAGTCAGAGCCCAGCGGGGCAGCACAGAGGTCGCAAGAGTCACGCAGGGCTGATGCAGGCCCAGTCAAGGCAGCACAGGGGTAGTGTAAGCCCTTCAGGTGTGATGCAGGCCCTTACTGAGTAGTGCAGATACTGACACAAGCCATTCAGGTTGATGTAGAGGGCTTCAGAGCAGCGTATTACTATCGTTTTTATCTCTTTGTTGGGTGGACCAGTTTTTATGCCCATGATTGTTGTACTTAGATTCTACATAATAATGAAAACCCTCGAGAGATAGTTGCATCAGTTTTCCCGCATTGGGTTTTTTCTAGGGACAGTTGTCCAGAAAGTATGTGTGTCACTTTGTCTATAAGCATGTTATTCAGTATTTGATCTGTATGTGGACGTTACTAGTTGTATTTACTATTTACTTCACTAATTTATTGAATATTTCAGAAATTAACTTGTAACTTAATTCAAGTAGGAGAAGGAAATCAATATATTGCAGTAGGCTTTCTTAGATTAAGAAATTTTCACATTCCCTAGGTCTAGCCCCATAGGTCACCTAGGGCAACAATTTCCCAGGAATCTAGCTAGAGGAAAACTTCTATCTCCTACAGGCAGCTGCATTATTGGGTGCCCTCACTCTCCTCGGAACTTGGGCCAATTCTGACGGTGGAATATCCTGATACCTCAAGCCCTAGCCCTAGGATCAAGTTTTTCCTAGGTGTTCCCAAGGATAGAACATAGTAGGATCAATTTGACCTACCGAAGTAAAAACTCTTGTCTGATCCTTTCCCCTCACCTTGTCTAGGATAGGAACATCTAGGATAGTGAACCTCAAAAATTGAGACTTATACCCCCTGGTGGCCCTGGAAACTCACCCATGGTGACACACGATTATGGGGGGATCCAGATGGAAAGACATAGATCAGATATATTACGGGCTACAGGAATGCAAATAGGACTTCAATCACAATGGGGACAACACCACTAATCACATGGCCTATCTAGTCTTGTTTAGCTATGGGCCTTGTTAGATCAATCACCTTACCCACCCTTAGCTTATCTATAGAACGAAACAACTCAATGAAATTCTATTTATAGACTCCTACCCGTCACCAGTTTGATAGCCGTTACCCTTGCAATCATCAGCGAAGAGAAGTTATATCCTCACTAGATACAAGTTATATATTGACTGCTCTTACCTTTATCACTTTACAAAGAGACAGTTGTCACTCCAAGATACTATCTGTCACTCACTGCAGTTTCTTATGTCTTGCTAGCCTTTTACAATTCCATGGAAAGGAGCTCATGAATACAAAGGAGCTCGCCAAGATAATCATACTGCTAAGTCATTCATCTTTTACTAGTCACTTTAGCCACTTACTTGAACTGCTCGCCTTCTTAAGATAACTAGCTTTATACTTATATTCGTGCTATAAAATTACAATATTCATGCATGCATTTACCCTACACAACTAGAGCATATAGAATTTGATCCTTGTATGAAGAAACCCAAGCTCACGAATGATGGGAACTGGACCACCTAATCAATCTTCATTCCACCTAATCAAATCTTCATTCTCGATGGGAAGGAACTACCTTGAGAGGAGGAGCCGAGACCAATGATCCTTATATCAGGTGAGCCAGTCTTCCCAATTAATTCAAAGGAAGGTACCATCCCTGATGAATATGTTGTTCAACCGATGATCAAATCTTGGTACTTGGAACAATAGTCAAGAGCTATGAATCGAACCTCCCATACACCTATACGGTTGATTGAACACAGTGATCAATCATGATACTAATATATCGAGCTTAGATAAAGAAATGATCCTAAACATATTTGATATTGAAGAGGTTGTCAAAAATCTCTAATATGATGGACATGAAAATGCTCTAGCCTTACGAGGTATTTGAAATGGTGCACAATCACTCTATTTTGAAAATATCAAAGTGACATATCTTTGAGTTATTGATCGAGCATCGGAGGAGGAGGATATAGGGAATAAAAAGTACTTACACTAGCTCAGACTTTCTCTAGCTTATTAAGTCCAATCTAGCTGAGTCAGCCATCCTTGAACGGTAATGAATAGGTCTTTCCTGTCGTGTTACTTCGGTATAGGCTTGGGGGGGGGGGGGAGTCATGGCTTGATCAGTGCTCAAGTAGGTTTACCTTGTCAAAAAACTTTGCAAGGGGGGGGGGGGCTCCACCAAATACTACTTAATATAACTATGCTTCGCATCCTCTCCTTTATAGTCGAGCCTACTTGTGCATCGTTGGATGTAGCGACATCGCACCCTTTTCTATCTCTTCGCCCAGTGAAAAGATGGGGGGGCAGCGATCTTTTCTCGAGGGGAATATGTCTTTTATCGAAGTATAGGACAGGCACTCTCTTGTTATATCCAACCAAGTAATCCTGGTATGGTACACTATTTCAAGTTAGCATAAAATGCATATATTATATATGTAATTACGCTTTCTCAAATCGAATCATCGTACTTATCTGTTTGTTCCCCCACCTAATAACGCGGAAATTCTTCAACTTTGACTTACTATTTGAGTTGTTTCCCTTGGAGGCACTTCAATGGCAGAGGTTTTGAAAGGTACGTAGTCGCTTGTCTGCATCGGGGAAGGTACGAATCTGCTTGCTCAACCAAAGAGAGAGCAAGGTTTCCCTCTTATTTTGGCTTATCACCTCGGTGGAGGTTTTGGACATTCTCGATGGCGGCCGCCTTGTTCGAGAGTTCACTTGCTCACCCTTACCAGATGAATAATGAGCCCCTATTGGGCCTTGCTCTCCTTTTTTCGAGCAAGCAAAAAATTCCTTGCTCAGTGCGAACAAGCGACTACGTTCCTAACGAGATTGGCCATTTTACCGTGGCAGAGGTTCTTCAACCTTGCCCGATGCGGACAAGCGACTACGTTCCTTTACTTCCTATTTTCACATATTTCCTTGTCTTCTTATTTTGAAGGAAAAGTGGGGATCTTGAGCTTTTCCCTGAAGAATACTTATTCCTTACAAAGAGGAGGGCCAAATATAGACTTCTACACGTTAGTTGTGGGTAACTTTATTTCTAATAAACTTTCCTTTATAGATAGGGGTTTTCGGTCCAGGGAAAATGATTGAAAACTAATATTTCTCAATAGTTTTAGTCCAGCCAGGTCTATGTCCTTCTTATCAAGCCTCGAGTAAGTCGCTCTTCGAAAACTGCGCTTTATAAAATTGAGTGGGTGGAAATAAGGTTTGGACTTTTATTTCTATATATAAGGTCTTCAACCATAGAGTGAATAAAGGGAGGGTACAAGGGTGAGTAACTGGGGTTCGACTCCCTAGGTATCTAGCCAGGTTAGCTGAATACCCAGTTAGACCTTCATGCGGGGATCTGAGGTAAATTCATACAATCCCCAAGGCTGATTTACTACTGCCTATCGGGACGAAATTGCGAGGGAGAAACCTAAAAGGGGAAAACCTCTAGATAGGTAGATCTGCTAAGGCCAAATCTCCTGTAAGGTTTAATATCCATTTATGGTCATCATGTGAGGACCTCATTTGAATCGAGATAAATCCCCATGGCGGAATATCCTGTTGTGGTTCCACGTTCAATTCTCAGTAATTTACACAAATTCGCCATTTACAATTATTTTTTGGAACAATCATTAACAGGGAAACCCATTGGCTATCTGAGATAGGATAGATCAAATTTGCCTTAAGCAACTTCATTAATTCTTCTTTTACTATTTACTGTTAAGCAAGATTCATTCTGCGTTGGGGTTGTCAAATTGGTTTGGATTCATCCGTCAGATTATATGATGGGTACACATAGTAGGATGATTTACTTTCGTGTCTGTCTACTTCCAGAAAAATTCCTTGTTGTTTTTTTGCGGCAATGAAATTAACTGCATCTTTTGAGAGGTTTACAGGCTAGTATTAATGTTCAATGTTTTGATCGGGTTGATTTCTATTGGTGCAATTACAGTTTTGACTACTTGTTGGCTCAAAGATGCTTCCCCAGAGCACGCAGGAAAAGGCATAGAATATTACTTAAGAGATAAAGCAGCTAATGATAATTTTTTCCACGTTCTCCTAACCTATGCTTTCCCAACCTGCAGTATAGATGGAAGTGACTAGCGACCGCACTGCCCTGCGCAACCAGGAAGTTCCAATGTAAGATATCGGGAGTTTCAGTTTATAGCACCCACTTGGAAAAGGGAAGGACATGGATAGGAGATTGAGCCAGGGATTCTGAGTAAATGGGAGGCTCAAAAGACTCGATTTTGTAGGTTAAATAAAGAGCACACAAAGAGGAAATAGAAAATAATATATATGAGCAGTACCCCACCTAGAGACCAAGGTCGGGCTCAGAAAGGGTGAACCAATATATAAAGAGGGTTTACGTAAAGACGGGAAAGGAAAAAACTACTACATAAACATAGACAAAAGTAGAGGCACAAATAGCAGGTTGAGTTCCTCTTGTTGATCCACCAGCGTAAGAAAAATCCTCACCAATTCCATACTTTGTTGACTGAGAAACTTAGTAAATAACTAGTTGTAAGTATTAATCAGTAGTATTAGTTTTAAGGAATACAAATAGAGTATAAAGGAATAAATCTAGTCTTTGGGACTTGATCTTGGTGACAACTTATGGTGGTCCCTACCCCTAGCTAGTGAACTCATGGAGGCGTCCAAACGAGACAAGTGGGGAAGGCAGGGGCTCTCTCTAGCTTGGCTAGAGATTACCATTACCAACCCCGCTCGGAGCTACTGAACAACTCGAAATGTAATGACCGAGGAGAGGAAAGACTTTAGATTTTAGATCGGGAAAGGAGAGTGAACGCTTTCTATTTTATAGCTTGTCTCTAGCCGATAGCTTCCCTATGATAGCTTACCTTTTGTTTCCTTGCCGCCCGGACATACCTTGTAACTATTTGTTGACTGCCTCTTGGACTCTCATTTTCCGGGCTCAACCCAAACGCTATGCCTAATATTACTATGATGACTTACAATGATTACTAGCTATGACCGAAAAACCAACCATATACATATTATTTGCACGGCCAAGATATCGCTATGAAGAGGAGCACCAGTAGAAGAATGAGGAACAACCATGGAATATATTTGATAGATAGTCTGTATATTTTTGCATGGGAAGCCCAGACTTACCTATGATCCTTGCATTGATTATTGATCCTCGCATTGACTGTCCCAAAAACTAACTAGCTATTCACTGCCTCATCAGACTTACCTTTTCATGATAGCTTGCCTGGCCGGACTTACCTGTTATGTGGTCTTTCTGGGATAGCTTGTAGAAGAGGGATAGCTCGAAGACGGTTAGATGTTTAGTACCTTGGCTGGCCTAGCGAACTATCACGTATGTCATACAGCATGGAAACACATTACATTGGTTGAGATCACATATAAAGTCGAGGAATGATATAACATCCAAATCATTCTTACGCGTGCATGGAGGAACGCAGGGTCTCAACTTAACAATAGGAAAGTTGAGGAACTTACTCGGTCGGATGGAAGAACTAACTCTCCAAAGTGGTGGGGATTACGACTAGCTTGTTACTATTACAAATTAATTGCTAAGACAAAGACTACTAATCATTAACTAAGACTGACTCAAATGATACTACCTAACATATTTCATAGTAGCTTGTCTCAATACCCCTCACTCGAACTGTCATTTTATCACTCTTTGAACATTTTATCACTTGGATCACATAGAAGGAAGATCAGTTCATTTGCTTATATTACAATGCACCCTCCTCTTATCTTTCACTGCAATTAGGAGCGGAGAGGCTCGCTCGACTACCGCAAGTAAGAAGGATCGACTCTAACTACAGTTTATGGAACTGCCTCCTAACATTTGAACCGAACCCCAGGATGTAGTTTCCACTTTAGTTATTAGTTAGCCATTTAACTCAATTGAACTTAGGTGCGGACCTGGGTTTACTTTATGCTTATAAGGGAGAACAAAAGGTTAAACCCCAAGCGCTGTCAACCTTGTTTCATAGGCCTAAACCACCTCTAACTTACTTTGACTTCTCACGTTTCTACTATTGGAAGAGATCAACCTGTCCTCTTTTGGGCAATCTCCACCAGTACTTGTTATTTCACTTGCAGCATTTAAACCCACTACGCGCAGCATCTACAAGGAGCAGATTAGTTTTTCCTGATCTTGGAAGGGTGCTTAATTCAATGACTTTACCCTTAGGACATGCAGACCAATGGTAATTCCCTTACAAGTGTGCCTTGAAACATAGTTGGAATATGCCTCTCAAGCACTATGTCTGAACATCCCTTCATCCTTTTGGCCCCACTATCCATAATGGCTCTTCATTCTTCATTAGTCTTTAGGCCAGGTTTCATTGGTATATTCGCCTTTGTGATTCACTGATAGTATAGAGGGTTGGTGTCCTTCATGGATCCTGCACCAACAATCTGGATAGAATGAATAGTTTTCAAAACCCCTAAAGGTATTATACCCTCTATCAATCAAGAGTGCACATTGTAGATGTGTATCTTGACAGGCAAGGGGTTAGCCCATATGACAATTTAGCTCTCTTTCAATATATAAAAACCAAATAAAGACCAATCTATCCTTTTTCATCTGTTGATTAGGGTGATACCAATGGGACCTAGTGATGTGGACATCATGAACGGGTGTCATCCTATGTAAGGTTGCATCATCAAACTACATGGATCAGACAACATGCATACCTCCTTTCATTGTAAAAGGAAATGTTAGGCCGAGATGCGCATTTTGGTTGTGTGTCCCCCTATTAGAGGACAAGCCCTTGTCCCTTCTCTATAGACATATGTTCAATGGCCTTCCATGTATTGCTTAATGATTGGGTGGTTGGGCCTAAATTTTGAGAGCTATGGTTAGGGAGGGATATGCCTAAGTGACATCTATATACCAAGTCCTCTATGTGAGACCTCATGCACCTTCCTCTTTGTGTTTTCATTTGGTTGCTACCCCACCATGTTTATCTATCCTCATTCTCGCACCATGGATCAAACAATCTAATGGCTGAGGTCTCAGCAGGGTCATGGGGTTCCATTGAGTCATGTATAGCTTAAGCCCTTGGGAACTAATCATACTACCATAGGTGGAAGGTGCTAACAAGGAGAAAGCTCAACCTCGTATCTATTTTAGATTTACCCTTTTTAGCCTCATCATTCCTATGAAAGGCCTCCCACTACACTTTAGAATTTTCCATTACCAAGGTTTGTTGCAAGCTCTCCCAATATCCCTTTCCCATATTTGACAATAACTACCTTGTGGTTTGAATATGTTGCTGTGATAGTATATAGCCTTGAAACCTCCAACCTCAAGGTGTTATACTACTTCCATAGTAGTCGTCGTGGAATGCTTTTACCAAATGGTAATCCAATTTTTTCACCCCTTTCAGCATAGTTTTGTGGCATCAAGTGACTTATAAAACCATTCTTCACTTCCATACCCTAGAATTTGGGATTGTGTATATCCCCATTTAATAAAAACAAGGCGGGGTAACTCTAAACTATAACATTGGATCCACCTAGGGATGTTATCTCCTTGTAAGGTAAGCGAGGGCTTTTTTTCACAGAATTTGTGACATAACGCACATGATTAGGAATCCTGCTACCCGAGAGAGGTAAATATGCGAGGGGTATAAATGGCTTATCTTGTCAGGGAAATCATGATACACCATCATCAAATGACGCCTTACTATAGGTGAATGGGATGGCAGAAGCCTTCAATAATATTCTATTGCACAGATTGACCAAGGTGTGCTCAGTCAATCTGGACGATTAGGATGAGTGGATTCCCACCATACTATGGGTGTATAGGAATGCCTGCAAGATATTGACAAAGTAGTAGCACATGCCTTTCAATTTGGTATATGGAATGGAAGCAGTTATGCCATTGGAATATATCATATTGAGCCTCCGTGTTGCCAATATAGCCTCATAGATGTCGTCTAAAGCACAGCAATAGCAAGACCGTCTGTACATGTTGGTACAATTGGAAGAGCACAGGTATCTTGCAGGCTATCATAAGACGGTGTAGAAAAAGTGCCTTTATTATCTCTCAGGTTACCGAAATGATACGAGCATTACTTATTAAAGAAATAGATCCTTCGTGTTCTATGGAGTTATGGCTTACTCCCATATTGGCTAACATGCGCTGGATGAGAGGCAGGTCGAGGTGAACCTATTTATTCATGGTACTACTGCAACTACTGCAATCGAAATGGGGGGGGGGGGGGCATTTGTAGGATCTGATTGGGAAAATATGGTTGTAGAAGTCGTTGTTGATAAACCCAGGATTGGACCACGTGGTTTAAGTGATTTGGTTGGAAATAGGCAGGGAGAGCCTGGCCTGCTTGGTGTGATAACTTGTAGGTTCAGTCAATGGAATCAATCATTCAAGGCTAGAAGGTAAGTGAGAGTGGTGAATAGCAATAGAGAGTAAGTGGTGTCAATGTTTGTCCCCTGGTCGATAGGCGTTTCCAACCAACTCTGGTCCTTTAAGAATATTTTCCCTCCAACACTTAGATAAGAGGATGGTAGATAAGACGGAGATAAGAAGATAAGAATATGGGAAGATAAGAAGATGGGGATATAAGAGTGCTTGGAAGGAAGGCTTAAGAAGGGTAGAGAAGAGAAGAAGGATGGAAAAAATAATCTAAGAAATAAGGAAGAAATGAGCACGTGTTTCTACTAATGATTGATGCGAAGGCTAAGGCAAGAGCAATAGCAACAGAAGCACAGGCAAGTCCAGTCGAAGATCCAGTTGATCAGGTAAAAGCAGCAATAGTTGGAGAAGTAGAGGAGCAAGCAGTAGATGCAGTAGATCGAGTAGGAGATTCAGTGTTAAAATCAGATCCACTAGCCGTAGGAAGGGAAGTATAGGTTCAAAAGCCAATTGACCTTAAATCAGTTGATCTTATTGACCCAAAACTAGTCAATGTAAAAATGAAATATATATATATATATATATATAAGCAGTTGTTTATTCTTCAATTCCAGCTGGAGCAGAGTAAGCAAAGGCAGCAAAAGCCACTTAAGCATCCAAGTAAAACAACTAAAGCATAGGCAACCGGATCAACTTATTCATCGTCGGGATCAATTGCTTAATCTAGACCAGGAACTTCTTCTGAGTATGGATTTGGATCTGCATCGGGATCGCTTATACTGGTGCTTCCTTAGCTACTATTGCTACCCTTGCCTCTCTAGCTGCTTTTACCACTGGATCCTCTACACATGAATGAGGAACTATAGGCTCTAGCTTTCTAACTGTCTCTGCCTTCAATCAACCTTCCTGCTGCCTGCTTCACTCAACCCGCCTATCTCACCTACCCATCCATCATCAGTCCCAACCAATCATACCTAACCTGCCGACCTAACCTACCTCACCATCAAGCATACCACCCATATCTTCATTCCTACCCTCTCATCCTCACTACCTCAGCATCAGACCTCACATGTTAGTGTGTGCCAAAGCATTAATTTAAGGTGTGCCCAGATTGTTGAGGAGTGTTAGGTCTTTCTCATTAATATAATTGTTAGAGCTTGATTATGTATTAAATAATATATTTCCTACACACAATAGTGGAACTTTATCTGAAGGGAATTTGCTAGATAATAAACTTAATAGATACGAATCATGTGTTGACTCATAGGAAATCTCTATTCGACTATTCATTACTTTAGGGAAATGATACACACTAATTACTTCTTAAAAAATTGATTGACCCTAACCATTATGGCCTTGGACATATTATAAAAAATACTCCACAATAATGGTATTAAATCATTATCTTTGGACAAAAAAATATTAATAGGCACATAGCGCCATCAAAAACTCATTGGAATGATCAATGATGACAGACATTTTTTGACTGTCACCAAAAGTAACAAAAAGAGCATTGGTGAGGGTCATTAAAAGTTCGTCACTAGAAGTATCACCAAAGAGAGAATTATATATTTGTTTTAACCTAAGGTGCAACTATTGGCTGACATACATATTCTATGGGGTGAATCTATTTCTATTCCCTAAGTCTAAACCTTATGCTATATGGTAAAGGCTAATTATTCTATGGTCGAGAGGCTACATATGGCAGAGAGGTTTCTATCTATGTGGGGAGGCTAACTATTATGGTGGTAGGATACTATATAGCAGACATACAATTACATCTGGCGGGAGATAGCTACATTTGGAGGGAGGCTTCTAATATGGATAGACCACTATACTTGGCAGACATGTGTTATATATCGTAAAAAGGTGCATGGATTTTAAACTATGGTTTTATAACTTTGGTTATATCGTATGGTGGAGTATATTGCATGGTGTAGTAAAATGTTGGTGCGGGGGTCGGGTTCAAACCCACGACCACCCTCGTGCTACTCCGACGCTCTACCACTCTACCACTCTGATGGGTCTTAACCCTATTGGAGTTCCACTCATATTTGAATTTTAGACGCGCCTACTATGGGGGTTCGGAGGGGGCCAGCCCCCTCCCATATGATATAATGTAGGAACCGTGGTGCGAAGCTCAACAACAAGTGGGAACATTTGAAACTTAAACCTGTTTTATTAAACTAATTTGCGATTATGACGTGCTTAACACTTAAGCTAATCCGATATCAACGAGTGGATAATGTGCATATTAATGACATGTTTATCCACTAATTCGTCATTAATTTGTGTATTAATCCGCAATTAATATGGCGGTAAAACTGGCAGAGACACCTTTTTAGGTGGAAAACTCCAAATTTAGCAGGGTTAGCTAGACATTTTCCAGATTCAGTGGAGAAAATGTAGGAAAGTTGGTTTTTTTCCATAACTGAGCCAATTTTTTACCAATTTTGGATCAGGAAGAGTCATTATTGATGGATTTTGATGTTTTGGAGCCATTAGAGAAGGTTTTAGAGGCAACAGGAGACTATAAACAACATTTTTTCACAATTGAAGCTAATACAAAGGCCCATGCCATGTAAGCTAGACCAAGGAGATGTAGCCTAAGAGGGGTGAAATCCTTCATCAAAACAATGTGTTATTGATTTAGTTGTCATGGTTTGTTGTGTGTTTATATTTTGTTATTTAAAATTTAGTTTCCATGCTTTTATGTTCATGAAATAAACTTAATCTCCACAAGTTTGTTTGTTTATAAATCATAAGCTCATCCATAAACCCTTTTACAAGAAGCAAACATAAGCGCTTTCATTATAAATCTGAAACTGATATTATTACAACAATAACTAACAATCAAATTCAGATCATTAGACAACTTACGAATGTTTTCAAGCAATAATAAGTGTTTCATCCTCCTCTAATAATTTTCTCAATGCTATAATTCTAGTTGAAATGATGATGAATGTCAATACCTAAATATTTATATGAAGAAACCATCTCCAAATAATTTTTATCATAGATGAAATTATCATGGTTGATCTTTTTGGACTTAATTATCATGACTTTAGTCTTGTCGATATTAACAATTATATGCACCTTGGAGCAATAATAATGGACAATTTTAAGCTTCTTGTTGAGATCATCGTGGCTTCTCGCAAGAATAATGATATCATTAGCCTAAATGAGAAGACTAATGACCATATTAGCCATCTTTGGTCCATCACATCCAGCATCTTCTAAACACTACTCTAGCTTATGGATGTAAATGAAAAAAAGGGTAGGGGAAAGGGGGCACCCTTGCTTAACACTGATATTGAATTTAATTTATTTAGAGCAAAATTTGGTAGTCTTAATCTTGGCAAAAACATTTTCGAATACCTGAATCATGGAAACTCTTAACTTGAGAGGAACCAACATCTCTTTGAGTATTTTCCATAACTTATCTTGATGAACCGTGTTGAAAGTTTTTCTAAAGTCAACGAAGTAAAAAAAAATATGAATATTACTATTGTGACATTCCTCGATGATGAACCTAAGAGTTACAATATGGTCAATAGTTGAGTGATGTCTATGAAATCTAGCTTGGCTTTCAAGACATAGGTTAATCTTCTTTTCCCAAATGAGCCCATATAGTTTGGCTAAAGTGTGGCTAACCATAATGGTCCTATAGTTAGTGGGAATGCTTTAAGCCCAATTTTAAAGATAGGCACAATAAGGTTGTTCCTCCAGGGCTTAGGGAAGCCATGATTTATTGCCTGATTGTGAAGCTTGTGAATATGAGGGATGAGGATAGACTTTCCCATTTGAAAATTTCAGCTTCATACCCTTCAATATCCCTAGCTCTCCCATTAGCAAGTTTCTTAATCTCAAAATCCACATCTTCCAAATAAAAAATATCATCATTTATAAGAGTTTTTAATATGTTTCTGATGGTGTTCGGAGAGTCATAAAGATTCTTAAGATAAATATCCCAGTTTTTTAGGGGGTCAAATTATTTTCTTTAGTCTCACAAAGGAGAAAACTCGTCAAAAACGTTCAAGGATGAACTTTATAAAGGTAGAGAAGGAGCTCTTGCCTCTTATTAATATAGGACCATTTCTTCCTTTTGATAAGAGTTTTGTACATACTTATTTTTTTCCAATTTTGTAGTTTCTCTAATAGATTTCTTGGTACTTTTATAGTCATTATCATACCAAGGGTTGGATGTTATATTACCCTTTTTATATGACACCTCAGAAGAGAATTTGTTAATGGTAGTGGAAAGGGTTGTGATGAAATCGTTGTAGATTAGATCGATTTTATCATTATATGTTAAGAAACTTGAATCTCTCTTTAGAATTTGTAAGAAGAGATCTATTTTATTTTTGTCAAAATGGATATTCCTTTGAACCTCATTATTCATTTGCTTGTGGTTGGTGTTCATGTCAAGATTTAAGGTTAAGGATAATGTTTTATGATCAGAGTTAGGCACGTGTTAATTTAATACATCTAGACTTACAATATGATTGAGAACATGGGAATCTGATATTCTATAATCCCCAAATCTACCGCCTTGCCCATGAATAAAATTCATTAGGTCAGAGGAAGGCCACTTATTAATCCCATTACAAATTATTAGGTATTTGGAATTGCAGATATAGATAAGATAGTTACCAAATAGTTTCTCGGTAGTTTCTTCATACTTTCTTTGGAATCTATTAGCTAAGTCATAGTTCTCATCAAGCCATAAGGGGTTAGGGTTAGAGTTATTACTTAGGAGAGAAACTTGGTTAGTAGCAGTTATAGCATTGAAATCCCCGATGAAAAGGATATCACCTTCATCCATTAGACTATAGATGTCATGCTCTAAGGCTATGAAGGGGAAATTCTAATCCAGGTTGTTTTCTTGTAGAGGGTAGAGTTAATAGGAGAAAAGTAATAAATTCTGAGAAAAATCGTGTTTGCATTAGAATTTGAAATATCGATTCACATGTATTGCTTGAAGGGGTCAATCTTATGAAGTCGAATGTGAGAAGATATAATAGTTTTTATATAGCAAGCTATGCCACCACAACCTATAGGAGAGGATTTCTTGTTCCAAGTTGAACAAAGAATGAATCCATCAATGTGGGGGACTCTAGATTCCTCATGCTCCCAAGTTTCAACTAAGAGAATAAGGTCAATAACACTCAAGATCCAACTTAACATAGGACCTTTATGCCATGGAAAAGAATGACAGTTCCAGAAAAGGATCGAGAGTGTTCCTAATTCCTATTTATCACTCTTATTTTGGACTTGATCTATAATGATAAATTTTCTATTTTTTATCATTTTCCATTTCCCTTCCTTTCCTACTTCGTTTGCATTTTGGACCTCTTTCCTTAGTTTAGCTTGATATTATGGAATAAGATCTTCATTTACAAAGATTCCTGACCTTTTGAGGCTTGAATATTTACTAAGTACATCTAATTTATGGTCAATACAACTTACCTTAATATAGATTAGTCTATGTTTATGCTCAAGTATCTTTCCCACCGTTTTTTTTTTCTTTTCTTAGATAAGTTGTTTGGATTTGTGACTTAGTTTTCAGTTGTTCTTTTGATATTTCTAATTTTTCCTCTTCATTTTCATATTTTATGCCACAATTATAAGGTTTAAGGATCTTTTTGGGCGCTCAAGGTCTAGTTCAATTATTTTTTTAATTTCATATTTTATGGGTTTTGTTACACCAATTTTTAGTCATCTAACCTATTACTATTAGATGGACAAAAGTACACCATGTAAGACCAATTTTACCCTAAGTAAAATTGCTTTCACTATGAAAAATAACTTAGTAAACCACATTTATTAAGTTGTTTATTGTCTAAACAGGAAAACCCATGAGGAAATATTGAATAAATCCACATTTGTTTGATTTTCCTCAAGGAATAATTAGTTAAACAACAATTTAATTAATATTCCTGGTCATATTTAACCCAAAACAGGAAAATTAATTAGATAAATCATTATTTATCTTATTATTTTCTACGAATAATTATTTAAACCTTATTTAAATAATATTCCTTGTTAAATTTGACTAAATCATTTATAAATAATTGAATAAATCATTATTTATTTGAGGATTACTCAACCACATCCTTCAAATAATAAATAAATCATTTATTTATTTGTTATTTACAAATAAATGGATTTGACCAAATTCAAATTCCTTTTCCCTCCAACAAATATAATAAAATATTCCATAAAAGTTGGATCTAGATTTGGTTAATAATATTTTAATTATGCACCAATATCTAGACTAACTCAATATTTTGTTATAAATAGAAGGTTTTTTCCGTTCATTCACTACCTTTTGTTGCCTAAAGATCAGTCTGGATCTATACTTTTGGTTTGACTTTGATCCACCATCATTGTCATATTTTGCTACCATTTTCTTGTGAGCTCCCTTTGAGTTCCATTTTTTGTCTGGGTTTTCTACACCATAAAGAGAGAGGGATTTTAGATCTGAAGTGCTGATGACTTACAAGAACCCATCCCATTGAGGAGTATTGGTAACATCCTTCTATGTTCTCCTTCCAGGTATCATAAATACAAAATTCTTTAAACTTATTATTGTCTTGTCTATTGGATGCATGGAGCAACTCTTGCTTTTATTTACTGTTGAATGTCTTTTAATGCATAGATCTAGATTTTTTTAGCATTTGTCTTGGTCAACTAATTTCAGATCTAAAGATATTAGTAGCCATATTTGCTGTTAGGGTTTTTTTTTATTCCTAGCTAAAGTTGTCTTTTTTTGTATGCTTGCGATTAAGATTCATACTAACAACTGGCGACTCCTCAAGGGTTTACGATTATGACCTCTATCGGTTTTTAGATCCCTGCATATCTAGTTGCTTCAAACCCTAGTATTTCTCTTCAACTTCTTCTTTTGCTTTTCCTATTGTTGTTTTTAACCTATAAAACCCCAAAACATTGAAAAACCTAACTTCCGCGTGTTGTCGGACCTATTGCGCAGGTGACAGGCATCATCCGCAGCTGAGACGACAAAATTTTCTGAAACCTTCTCCTGAGAGTGCCGTAAGTGCAGGTCACACTTTTTTGGCCTAAACCTGTCACTTGAACCTCCAGGGCATAGAAAACAGGCGAAAACCTGTGACCTCTGCAGAAAATAGGTCAGAAAATGCGACCTGAACTTTTTCCGTGAATTTTTCTATGATTTTTTTGGGTTTGTCTGGGCCTATTTTTAGGGTTTTCTGACCTCCATATCCACTCGTTTTGGATCTGTAATTGTTCCGTTTTTCTCAACAAAGTGGGAAATTAGCCCCCTATGGCTTCAGTACCCTCCTACTTCGTGGGAAGAGTTTTAGCTGCTGCGATTCCTCTGAAATTTTAGTGTGTTCAGCCATTTTTTAGATCTGATCCGTTACTTTCAGATCCATTTCAGATCAGTTATTTATAAATCCAAAACACCTCCTTTCAGTTTTGTTTGGGTCTTCCTCTAGGGTTCCCCCTGTTTCCATCCAGTTTGTAACCTTTCGCCACCTCATTTGCAGCAATTTTCCTCTGATTTTTTGCTATTGTCTGCACCTATTTATAGTAGATCAGACCTTTAGATCATTTCCCCTCTTGGATTTAGATTCATTAGCTATTTTAGTGTGTTTTGACTAGATTTTTTCCCACCCATAGACTAGCTGTTGAGAGGCCCACCTCCTTGGGTTTAGATTAATGCATAATTAACTGTTTATTTTCTGTTATTTTAGTTTCATATATTGTTATCTATAGGTTTATTTACAATTATACAACACACTTTTTCTTTTTCTCTACAAACGTCTAGGTTTAAAACTTAAAATTTACACACTTTTACACACACACCCTAAGTGAAGAAGAGCCTAGTTAACACCACCAGGAAAATACTATAACATTGTAATCAATTGATCCTGCACCTCTCTGCCCTTGTTTTGACATTGTAATCTTTTGATCATGCACCTCTTTGCCCTTGTTGGTCTCTATTCTCTTTGTGTCGTGTTTGTGTTTTCATCTTTTCGCCCCCAAGGCATTTATCCCTGAGACTTCGAGGCCTTCATCCTCAGTTTTCGGTAGGAAGAATTACTCCTCCACTTAGGATTTGAGTTAGTCCTCCACTGAGTCTGCATTCTGACTCCTCTTCTGGTTCATTGGGTTCCCCTTCTAGTTCCGCCCTCGGTTCTTCCCCTGTCACCTTCACCATGTCTGGTTCAAGACCTAACGCTGGTGGTAACCCCAGCCCTAATGCTAGGAATATCACTAGTGGGACCGCAACAGGAACTACCCTGACTACTCCCTTTCTCCCCTATATGGTAGGCCTTAGTTTTCCCGATTTTAACCAGTTGATAAATGACCCCATATGCCATGATGCTGGTTGGCCTGCTATGCCAACCAAGCTCCCTTCTGACATCCCAAAGTTTGAAGGTATTGCTGGAGAAGATCCTACAAACCATGTTAGATCTTTCCACATGTGGTGTTCATCTAACTCCATTACCAATGAATCTGTCCATCTTCGGTTATTCCAATGTACACTTACTGGAGAAGCTTCTAAGTGGTGTGTTGATTAGGCCTCCTCCTCTCATACCACCTTTGTGACTCTTACCCAGGATTTTCTGTCTTATTTCCAGCTTCCCCTACATTATGACACTGGTACTGAACTTTTTACTTCTTTCTGTCAATCGTCTGCAACCTGCCTATCCGATCATGTCCAAGAATGGCCGAGAAGAAAGAGCCTATGTCGAGCCCCTACCTTTGAAGACTGTGTCTACATGGACTGGCTCCTTAGATCCCTTTTACTTGCTATCAGCAAAGATGTCGCATCGTATTTTCCTAAAATTGAAGAAGCTTCTCTCCAAATTGCGTTAAAATATGACCTGATCTACGCACAGTCTGGTTATGTTTATACCGTTCTACCTGATCTCCCTAGACTGGTGGTTCCAACGCGCCGAGGGCATCCCATGCCACCGACGGTATTGTTGGAGCTCTCTCTCATCATATTGTCACAATCATTCACGACATATACATGAAAGTGCATAGGATCTGAGGGCTTCATATATTAAGTGAAAGTGCCAAGATATACATGTACAATGCTGCCACACTAGTCCTAATAGTGGAACATTAAGTCACCACTTTCTCCTCCAAACAAATATCTTCTCTCCTATGTCAAACTAGAGAAGCCAAGGTGAAAAGTTCCAGCGCCAAAAGTACCCTCTCTTGAACTATGAGGGTGTATTTATAACAAATGAGGTGACTCTCCTCCTCTAATATGACTCTTGACCTCCCTCATGACTTTTTAGCTTCTACTATGAATTTTCAATTTTTAATGTGATCTTTAGGCTTTTACATGAATTTAGAACTTTCTAGTGACTCTTCATATTCCATGTTGGACCATTGGTCTTCCACACATTTTACATTTCCTCTTTTTTAGAAATATAATAATTACATTCTACAAATGATGTGGCGAGATACGTGGACACACACGACATTGTGATGACACTTGGATAAGCCATTACTTGACATTTATGACATGGAACTTCATTGTGATGTGCGTGGGCCAAGCCTTTGTCCTAGTAATATGATGAACATCATTAAGGTTGAAAAATGAAGACACATTTTCATTATGGAAGTTAGTAACAAGGATGCACTACAATTGCCCAAAATAGTGGACTCAACTTTGTGCATATGCCCTATGGGTTTCTTAAAAATACATTATGAGCATGTGTACTAAAATCTCCATCACCTTTTTTAAAGCCAACTTTCTATGCTAGTGAAATAAAAATATGTAATATATATTATTTTTTCCTAGAAAATGTCATGGGAAAACCCTGGCATACTTCCCCACATTAGTGGGTGTTATTCCTAATAAACTCTTAATGTAGAATAGTGCACCTAACCCAGAGGGATTTGATGTGGATAGTTACGTATATGAAACTAGCCAAATTTTCAATAACAATAATAACACAACATGTAAAATAGTACATTAGTTCCTTAAATCATTAGGTAATAATCATTTATTTATCTTCATAGATTCCTTTTGTTTGGGAAACATGTAATATTATGTTTTATTACTTTATTTATCATGAAAAAACTCTTTCATTATATATATATATTAAAAAATCCAAAATGATAATGAATAGTCGAGTAATTATACAGATCAGAGAAAACCTAGGAGACAAGCCAATTGAAGCCACATACCTAATCAGTTTTCTTGATTCCAAAAACAAGTATGAGCTAGAGAATTGAGAATTGAGGATAGAATTGAGACAATACTGGAGGTCAAGAAAATATTGACTAAGAAGAACCTCATGTTGCAGCTAGAAGAAAAGTGACAGGTTCTGGAAATTGGTGTCAACAGGTTCTTCAACAGATTTGAAGTGCTTAATAAGAAAGGGTTTCTGAGTTTATTTGTGATAAATGATAAATTAATCACCTTGGATGATTTTAACAATAAATTGACTAATGCAGCTAAGGATAGTTCCAAATTTGCAGGTATCAAAGCTTTCCTTGAGGCACTGGAAAATGATTTAAGTATCCAACATGATATCAAGCACATTTTAACTACCAAAAGTTATCCATACCAAGTGTAGAAAGGTAGGACAAGTTATGTGAGTTACTTGAGTAAGAAAGGTAATTCTATCTTCAACAACAAAACCAATAGCGAAACAAGAGTGAAAGGACAAATAAGCAATAACCTCCTCCAAAATAGGGCCAACATTTGAGCAGTTCCAATTTATCCTATATTTTTGTAATCAAAGATGTAATTTGTTTTTAGATATTCTTAAAATGCATCCTAATTTGTCATGAATAAAGAAGACTCTTTCACAGGATTCTCGTGTCAAACTGTTGGTAAAGTGCATCTCTCACTGTTTATGATTTTATTTTCTCTATTTTCCATACTTATGTATTCATGATCATAAAATTGAAGAACAAAATTTGTATTAAAACGCACTCTAATTCTCGCTTTGAATAATTTTAATGTTTTCCTTAGAAATTAAGTAAATGAATACTTAATTGCTCTTTACTTAATGGAATTTCTTTCATCTCTTCTCTTACACACTTCACTTAAATTTACAGAATTGAGTCATTTTAACTACCTTGCGCTGTGAAACTCTTTATAAAAACTAAAATAGATCCAAGTTTAAGTCATTGATTCCATAGTCCAATGGAAATTTAGGCATTTAATCAAACAAACAAACCAAACAATATCAATCAATCAAACAAACATTGAACTTAATAGTTAGCCTAATATTATTCAAAAAGCAAAGCTAAATTTGACATAGAGATCCCTTTTTGGAGTTGGAAAAACTAGATTCCAAACCCCTAAAGTGGTTTTGTAGTTACCTATGTAATTTCTCTTACAACCTAGGAAATTATAAAGTGATAACATTGGGGAAAAACAACCATCCACTTCAACTCTATAATAATAAATAAAACATTAATATATAACTAAAATATCCACTTCAAACCTACTATAATAATAATAATAAAAATAAAATAAAATAATATATAATTATATAAAAATTTGAGATACTATATTATTTTATATATATAATCAATATTGGATACTGAAATAGTCTCGTATTACTGTCAATTCTGATATCTACCAAAGTACTCTCGAATTACTTTTGATATCAACTAAAGTACTCTCGTAGTAATTAACATAGAAAATGTCTCTTACAAGTACATCCTAAACAGAAAAGGATTATTACATAATAATTAGGTAATGATACATAATAATTAGGTAATAATACTTTTTGTATCATCCTAAATTGGTTAAGTTGTGGAGATGTACTGCGACGTGATGCTCTGTTAGTTTACTTATTATGAAAGAATATTGCTTTAAAGATATTTTAAGCCATGTCCATGAAGAAATACAAACACGGAATTATTATTCTATAAAGGGAAGAAACTAAATGTATGTTTAACTAAATTTATCTGTATTTAACAAAAAAAAATTATATATGTGCTTAATCCAAGTTCACTCCTTTCTCTAATATGCATGTACCTCAAAATAACTTGATAACTAAAGGATTATCAAATAACAAATGCAAGAACGTCGGGACAAGGAAATGGATCTATACTCATAAAGTGAACCGAAATCAGTGTTATGAGAGAAAGTAGGTATCTAAAATAAAACAGAAATCAGTGTTATGACAAACACTAGGTATGTATAATAAAACCGAAATATAATAAAACCGCAAGAACGTCGGGACAAGGAAATGGATCGCTCCATAAAGTGAACAGAAATCAGTGTTATGACAAACACTAGGTATGTATAATAAAACCGAAATCAGTGTTATGACAAAAACTAGGTATCTAAAATAAAACCGAATTCCAGCGATGACCCTCAGAAATATAGTGTGCGAGTGTTCGGACAAAAATAGGTATCTAAATTAATCAAACCAAATTCCAGCAAAGGCTCTCAAATCGGTAGCATCCATTGCCAAGAAGCCCTATATATACCACTGGCAATAACAACGATATACCGTATAAATTTTGGTTCAATATTATTTCGAGCTATCAAGCAGGGATGTCTCTTGTGTCTGTGATCTCGTTGGCTTCCCAATTCTGCCTGCCCGGATCGTTGACCAGTTCTATTCGTGAGATTAAGCCTGATCTCCATACAAGAATTCCAAATGTCGCAATGAGCAGGCAACGGAAATTAATGAGTACCCCTGCTGCTGCTTCCATGACAGCTGTATCTGATGATGCTGCTACAAGACGCAGAGGCGATTACCATTCCAACCTCTGGGACCATGATTTCATACAGTCTCTTTCCGCGCCTTATGGGGTGCGTATTTAGCTTTAGCTTCAGCTTCAAGTTAATTTATTCTAGCTATTCGTAGTCAGTCGTTTCTTAAGAATTAGTGCAATAAATGTTTTTCCCAATTTAATTGATATGCCTGATCAGGAAGCTTCTCACCGGGAACGTGCTGAAAGACTGATCGGAGAAGTAAAAAAGATGTTCAATTCACTGGCAAACGAAGATGGCGAATTAATCAGTCCCCTGAATGACCTCATTCAACGCCTTTGGATGGTCGATAGTGTTGAACGTTTGGGGATCGATAGACATTTCGAAAATGAGATAGAATCAGCGCTCGATTATGTTTACAGGTCAGCCACAGTGGCCGTGTCATCATTATTTATTTATGCAGCCATCTTGTAAATGAAATACACATCATGATCATATCAAGAATTTACAATGGTGTGCAGTTATTGGAGCGAAAAAGGAATTGGATGCGGGAGAGAGAGTGTTGTCACTGATCTCAACTCGACTGCCTTGGGACTTCGAACTCTTCGTCTCCACGGATACCCAGTGTCTTCAGGTTGGCCATCCTTCACCTTATTTAAAAATTCCAATTTCTGATCATTGGATGAATTTCTCTGAGGATGCCAGCCAAGCTGCCATTTGAATGTGTAATTTTATTTATAACTCTGTACTCAATTACATGGTCTTTTTCTTAACGGATGTCATTAAAAGATTTTGTTCATTTTAGAGGTTCTGAAGGATTTCGAAGACCCACAACGGACAGTTTGCTGCATGCTCTCCCATTAAAACAGAGGGAGAGATCAGAAGTGTTCTTAATTTATATCGGGCTTCCCTCATTGCATTTCCCGGTGAGAAAGTCATGGAGGAGGCTGAAATCTTCTCACAAAAATATCTAAAAGAAGCTCTGCAAAAGATTCCAGTCTCCAGTCTTTCACAAGAGGTGAGCATTACTAATATTACATGGTCTTCCTATTCACACATCATGTCATTCTTGTTTCATTTCAGTATGTGGTGGCGTTTTCCTTTTCTTTTTCCTTTTTTCACAAAATGCGGCCATGTTAATGTGTTATCGTTTCAATTATGTGGCTAGCAGATAGAGTACGCTTTGGAATATGGTTGGCACACAAATATGCCTAGATTGGAAGCTCGGAATTACATGGATGTATTTGGACATCCTACGAGTCCATGGCTCAAGACACGCTTTTCAATTCAAAGCGCTTTTTAACATTTAGTCAACCTTGCCTTTAGTCTGTGGATTCGATTTGTTGGGAGGGAATGTGACTTAGAGGCTTTGTTTCTGTGGATTTGTTGGGAGGGAATGTGACTTAGAGGCTTTTAATACAAAGCAGTGTGAAGAGGTAGAAAGTATGAGTAAATATGTTGGTATTTTATGTAATTCCTATAACATTTAAAAATATAATTTAAATAATAAAAAATTAAGTATTGTTTTTGTATAATTACATTCAAAAATATAATTTGTGTAGAAAATTAAATATCTTTTTGCACCTAAAAAAATTTGTTTCTCTAAACTTATATTAGATCACTAGTCAAAATAGATCTCTACTTATATTTAAAGATCACTAATTAATTATTTAAGATAGATCTGTACTAGTATTTAAAAAATAAAATTTGAAGTAAGAAATAAATTCGAAGTCACTAAATCTTGGTTGTATTGTTTCTTTAAGTATTTTACTAGTAGCCTTCATTATTTTCAATAATCGATTAACATTACAATAGATCATGTGCAAATTTTTACATAGGTTTAGAGAGTTTTCGTTTGATACTTTTGCATTTCCTTTTTCGGACAACAATAAATGATAACTTTGAATTTGCTTTTGCAGACCACAATATATGGATGGCGAGAAACTTTTAGAACTCGCAAAATTGGAGTTCAACATGTTTCACTCCTTACAACTAAAGGAGTTACGAGATATCTCAAGGTGATGAGTTGTGTTTTTAGATTTCTTTTCCATGGACAAACATTGATTCAATGGTTGTAATTTTAAAATCCATGACATCTACAGGTGGTGGAAAGATTCGGATTTGCCTAAACTAGACTTCAGTCGGCATCGTCACGTGGAATACTACACTTTGGCCTCCAACATTGCCACTGACCCCAAACATCGTGCGTTTAGATTGGGCTTTGCCAAAACATGTTACCTTGTCACAGTTCTGGACGATATCTATGACACTTTTGGAACAATGGACGAAATTGAACTATTCACAGAAGCTTTCAGGAGGTGGTGATGAGCATTCAATAATTGTTTGTGTCTATAATGTCTCTGTAGTTCCGAAATTTCTGTGTTTAACATTTATATATATGTTTGTGATCAGATGGGATCCGTCGGAGACAGAGCGCCTTCCAGAGTATATGAAAGTAGTGTACATGGTACTCTACAACGCCCTAACTGAAATGGCGAGAGAGGCGGAGAAGACACAAGGCCGAGACATTCTCAACTATGCACAGAAGCTCTTTTGTATGCAAACTAGGATTTATGTGTATATATATATATATATATATATGCAAAGATAAATATCTAAATTTTCTTACATTTTTGTGTTGGCACAGTAATTAGTTAATGTGTGCACTTGCGGTGGGAGGTTTATACGGGATACGTATATTCCAAGAAGCAAAATGGATGGTAGTGGTTACTTGCCAACATTTGAGGAGTATTTAGAGAATGGGAAAATTAGCTCTGCTTATCGAGCAGCGGCATTGACACCAATCCTCACATTGGACGTACCGCTTCCTGAGCACGTGTTGAGGGGAATCGATTTGCCATCGACATTCAATGATTTGGCATCCTCCTTCCTTCGACTACGTGGTGACACACGCTGCTACAAGGTATCATCCATCACTTGCTCACAGAAGCAATTTGTATGGAGACCTTCACAATGGTTTAATGGTTTTGAATTAGATAATTGATGTCTTGAGTCTAACTTCATTGCAGATTTCCAATATTTTAAATTTAGAAGATATTTTGAAAACTGAGATCGTAAATAGATCAAACGCTTTATTTCCAAAATATTCTCCATTAATCTACCATGGACATAAGGATGATCACGATACTCTCATTGTCATTTTCATTGACATGGTAATCAGGCGGACGTGGCCCGTGGAGAAGAAGCTTCATGCATATCGTGTTATATGAAAGACAATCCCGGAACAACAGAGGAAGATGCTCTCAATCATATCAACGCCATGATCAGTGACGTAATTAAAGGATTAAATTGGGAATTTCTAAGACTCGATAGCTATATTCCAATGCCTGCGAGGAAACATGCTTTTGACATAACAAGAGCTCTCCACCACCTCTACATATACCGAGATGGCTTTAGCAATGCCACTATGGAAACACAAAATTTGGTCCGCAGAATGGTCCTTGAACCTGTGCCTATGTAATGAATCCTTGATATCGGCTTATGGTCCTTGAACATGTGCCTGTAATGAATCCTATTATCAATAAGTTGGTATCCATTTGTCAATGGGTGTACAAAAACTTGTTTCTCAATCTTCCCCACGTGATAACAAAATGTGTAACATGTGAGTTGTTGTGATAAGTTACGGGTTTAATCGGTAGAAAACATATTTCTGAATTATATAAATTAAATTAAATAAAAATAAATATAATAAATTACATGGATTCCTTTGGACATATTATATGCCTAGATTGGAAGCTCGGAATTACATGGATGTATTTGGACATCCTACGAGTCCATGGCTCAAGAAGAATAAGTACGAGCACGCTTCAAAGCGCCTTTTACTAAATCTTGGTTGTATTGTTTCTTTCTGTATTTTACTAAACTCACACCTCATTATTTTCAATAATCGTTTAACATTTCAATCGATCGTGTGCAATCTTTTTATAATAGTTCTAGAGAGTTCTCGTTTGATACCATTTCCTTTTCTAGACTGCAATATATGATAACTTTGCATTTCCTTTTCCAGGCCACAATATATGATAACTTTGCATTTCTTTTTCCAGGCTACAATATATGGATGGCGAGAAACTTATAGAACTCGCAAAACTAGAGTTCAACATGTTTCACTCCTTACAACTAAAGGAGTTACAAGATATCTCGAGGTGATGAGTTGTGTTTCTAGATTTCCTTATCATGGACAAACATTCATTCGATTGTCATAATTTTAAAACCCCTGATATCTGTAGAGGGTGGAAAGATTCGGGTCTGCCTAAACTGGACTTCACTCGGCATCGTCACGTAGAATACTACACTTTGGCCTCCTGCATTGCGACTGACCCCAAACATCGTGCATTCAGATTGGGATTTGCCAAAACATGTCATCTTGTCACAGTTCTGGACGATATCTACGACACTTTTGGAACGATGGACGAAATCGAACTCTTCACAGAAGCAGTCAGGAGGTGGTGATGGGCATTCAGTGAAATTTAGAAGAATAATTGTTTGTCTCTATAATGTCTCTGCAGTACCAAAATTTGTGTCTTTAACGTTTACATATGTGGTTGATCAGATGGGATCCATCGGAGACAGAGCGCCTTCCAGAATATATGAAAGCAGTGTACATGGTCCTCTACAATGCCCTAACTGAAACCGCTAGAGAGGCAGAGAAGACACAAGGCCGAGACACTCTCAACTATGCTCGAAACGCTGTATGCAAACTAGGATTTCGTGTGTGTGTATATATATATATATATATATATGCAGAGACAAATATTGATTTTTTTCTTACATTTTTGTGCTCGCCTGGTAATTAGTTAATGTGTGCACTTGTAGTGGGAGGTTTATCTGGAATCGTATATTCAAGAAGCAAAATGGATCGCGAGTGGTTACTTGCCAACATTTGAGGAGTATTTAGAGAATGGGAAAATTAGCTCTGCTTATCGAGCAGCGGCATTGACACCAATCCTCACATTGGACGTACCGCTTCCTGAGCACGTGTTGAGGGGAATCGATTTGCCATCGACATTCAATGATTTGGCATCCTCCTTCCTTCGACTACGTGGTGACACACGCTGCTACAAGGTATCATCCATCACTTGCTCACAGAAGCAATTTGTATGGAGACCTTCACAATGGTTTAATGGTTTTGAATTAGATAATTGATGTCTTGAGTCTAACTTCATTGCAGATTTCCAATATTTTAAATTTAGAAGATATTTTGAAAACTGAGATCGTAAATAGATCAAACGCTTTATTTCCAAAATATTCTCCATTAATCTACCATGGACATAAGGATGATCACGATACTCTCATTGTCATTTTCATTGACATGGTAATCAGGCGGACGTGGCCCGTGGAGAAGAAGCTTCATGCATATCGTGTTATATGAAAGACAATCCCGGAACAACAGAGGAAGATGCTCTCAATCATATCAACGCCATGATCAGTGACGTAATTAAAGGATTAAATTGGGAATTTCTAAGACTCGATAGCTATATTCCAATGCCTGCGAGGAAACATGCTTTTGACATAACAAGAGCTCTCCACCACCTCTACATATACCGAGATGGCTTTAGCAATGCCACTATGGAAACACAAAATTTGGTCCGCAGAATGGTCCTTGAACCTGTGCCTATGTAATGAATCCTTGATATCGGCTTATGGTCCTTGAACATGTGCCTGTGTAACGAATCCTATTATCAATAAGTTGGTATCCGTTTGTCAATGGGTGTATGCAAAAACTTGTTTCTCAATCTTCCCCACGTGATAACAAAATGTGTAACATGTGAGTTGTTGTGATAAGTTACACGTTTAATCAGTAGAAAACATACTGCCTGAATTATATAAAATTAAATTAAATAAAAATAAATAATTAGACACGTATATACGTATATGTATATAATAAATTAAAAAAATAAATAATAGTAAGATGCATTTCACATATGGTAAAAAAAAATTGGAAAAGATAATATTAAAATAAAATAAATTTAAAAATAAATAAATAATTTTATATAAAAATTTATAAAAATTAAACTAACTTTTTATTCTGATTTATCAAAAATAAAAATAAATAAATTTATTAAGGTTTAATTTCTTTAATATAAAGAAATTAATATGCAACATTGAGTTAAACAATGATTATTATGATGGGGATTAATTGAGATTCTTTAAATATTATTACTATGATAAAAAAGAAGGGAAATAAGGGTTACTAGCTCACTATAGTTTTGTTGATTTAGCAAGTCAAGAAGGTTGGTATTATGGGAAATGTTATGGAAATGAGATCGGATGTGAGTAGGAGAAATGGTGAGAAATTCTTTCATCCCAAGGTGTCTTGCAGATAGATCAACATGATTTCACTTCGAAGTTCATCTGAATTATTTCTTATCTTCACAATGTTCATGGTCTTATTATAATTGGTTAAGAAGGATAATTTTGGTTAGTAAGACTGGGGTTGATCACCTCCTTATAATACTTTAGTTTCCTTTTCCCGTGTAGCACCTTATCATCCCACACTTTTTCCTTAAATTTAGAAGTAATAATATTTTTAATTTTATCCTTCGTCTCTAGGATGATCTCTTCCTTTATCCCCCAATAAACAAGCCAAGGTTTTGGCTAGAGTTAGAGGAGATTTTTGGGAACCTCTTATCATCCATGTTGTATAACTTCTTATTATACATAATAAACCTAAACATAGCCATGCTTTCAATGGGGGAAAGGATAGAGTCAATCAAAATGATAAGATAAGGAGTATTTCCTTTAATCTTGAGGTTGTAGGTTATAAATTTCTTTTGGATCAGCTCGATCTTGCTCCACAATTTACTAGATATGTTGCAACACAAAGCCTCACAACCATATAAAATAATAAGCGTGATGAGAGTACCAAAGAACTTTTTCTTGCTAAAAACCTAGAGACTAGATGATCACAGGCTCGCTATTTGGCTCAAAAATGAAAGTGCCCAGAAATGCTCCAAACTAGAACAAACTCGTAGAGCTTGTTTCCAGGATTCCGGCACAATTCATTTCTTCAAAATCCGACTCTAGATGACGAAGTTGTGACCTACTGTCTGTTTTCCCAAACAGGTAAAAAATGTGCAGAACAGTGAGAGACTGATGACATGGCAGTCCAGTCATCACTTCAGGAATATCTAGGGAATATTCTCCAATTTTAGCCAATGACACTATGACAAGTGTCACATTCAGATTCGCCAGTGATACTTTGGAAGTCAAATTTTTTTACCTCTAATTCTATAAGGTTGAATGAGATTTTTTTTAGGTTGGAGTAGTCCAACCAGAGTTGACATGTGGTGCAGCTAGAGGCCGCCACGTGCTCCCTCTGGTGTGGACCCATCCAACCTTGGGTAAATTTTGAATTATTCTATTCCAAAGTTTCAGACATAGATATATTATGGTTGCGTATATTTGATTTAACCTAAGGTCCAACTATTAGCAGGCAGACATATTTTATGGGGTGAATCTATTGCTATTCCCCATGTCTAAACCTGATGCTATATGGCGGCGACTAACTATTCTATGGTGGAGAGGCTACATATAGCGAAGAGGTTTCTATCTATGTGGGGAGGCTAACTATTATGGTGGTAGGCTACTATATAGCGGACATACAACTACATCTGGTGGGAGGCTTCTAATCTTGCAGAGGCCACTATACTTGGTGGACAGGTGCTATATATGGCAGACAAGTGCAGGGATTTTAAACTATGTTTCATAACTTTGGTTATATCGTATGGCAGAGTATATTGCATGACGTAGTAAAATTTTGGTGTGGTGGTCGGGGTTGAACCCATAACCACCCCCGTGTTACTCCAGTGCTCTACCACTCTACCACTCCAAAGGATCTTAACCCTATTGGAGCTCCACTCATAATTGAAGTTTAGATGTCCCTACGATGGGGGTTCGAAGAGGGCCAGACTTGCGGGCCAGCCCCCTCCCATATGATCTAACGCGAGAATCGTGGTGCGAAGCTCAACAACCGACGGGAACATTTGAAACATAAACATGTTTTATTAAACAATTATGCGATTATGACGTGCTTAATGCTTAATCTAATCCGATATCAACGTGTAGATAACACACTGACTAATGATGTGCTTATGCACTCAGTCATCATAAATCTATGTGTTAATCCACTGTTAATCTGGTAGTAAAACTGGCAGAGGTGCCTTTTTAGGCGAAAACTCCAAATTTAGCAGGGTTAGCTGGACATTTTCCAGATTTAGTAGAGAAAATGTAGGAAAATTGGTTTTTCGCCATAACTGAGCCTATTTTCAACCACTTTTTGTTGAGGAAGAGTCATTCTTGGTAGGTTTTGATGTTTTGGAGCCATTGGAGTAGGTTGCAGAGGCAACAGGAAATTGTAAACATCATGTTTTCACAATTGAAGCTAATACAAAGGCCCATGCCATTAAAGTTGGACCAAGGAGATGTAGACTAGGAGGGGTGAAATCCTTCATCAAAACAATGTGTTATTGATTCAATTGTCATGGTTTGTTGTGTGTTTATATGTTGTTGTTCATCATTTAGTTTCCATGCTTCTATGTTCATGAAATCAAATTAATCTCCACAAGTTTGTTTGTTTATCAATCATAAGCTCATCCATAAACCCTTGTACAAGAAGCAAACATAAGCACTTTCATTATAAATATGAAAATGATATTAGCATAAAAATAAATAACAATAAAATTTAGATCAATATGGTATCATAGCAAAGGTTATTTTCTTGCTTTGATTGAGATTGTGCAAGAAGGGTTTTAATAGTTGCAATTTTCTGATGCTTACAAGGCTGAAGTTGTAGAGAGGAGAAGGGAAGCTATTGGTTGCTAGTTCTGAGGTTAGGACCAGAAGAAGGACAGCTAAGAGAGCATCATCTTCACCCAAAGTTCCACTCATAGCTGCACTTGAATCACCTCAAGTTCTATCTCTAGAAGTTGAGTTTGAAGAGGTACAAATTGCACAAGAAGTTGAGTTGATTGAAAAGGTACAAGCATCAAAAGTTGAGCTTGAATCCTTAGCCATCATCTTAGGTGTTGGAGAGAATCAAGGAAATGGAATATGTCAAGAGAGACTTCAATGACATTAAGAGAATTGTTAAAATCATGTTTGATGCATTCACTACAGAAAGGGCAGGAGAATGTTCTAAGCCTTCACATGGAGAAGGAACTTCAGATGATAAGAAGGATGAAGAGAAGAGTTCGAAGGGCAGTGGAGGAAAGCCACCTCCATCTCCACTATCCTCATCCTCATCATATTCGTTAGCATCATATTCCACTTCCACCAAAAAAATTTCCCACACTCATTCAAAAATCCCAAAAGGAAAAACTCCATTACTCAAATTCGACATTAAGTTTGAACTTCCCATGTACAATGGTGAGGTAAATGCAAAGAAGTTGGACAATTTGATTAGTCAATTGGAGGTATATGACAGAATTCAGAATCTACAAGAGGATGACATAAATATTGAGTTGGCTTCATTGAAGCTAGAAGGAGCAACACTAGTTTGGTGGGAAGCAAAGACTCAAGAGGAAACGTGAATCCATGGTAAGATATCCATTTATTGGGTTGAATTTGTTTCTTCCATTAAAATAAAAATTTATCCATTAGCCTATATGCAAAAAGAAATTATGATTTGGCAAAACTTTAGGCAACTCAAGGGCCAAAAAATTCAAGAGTATACCCAGTAGTTTATAAAGAGGGCTTTGTTGTTAGGAGTAAACTTGAATTCCCAAGAGACACTCTTGAAATACATTGGGGGTTTACATTCCTATTTTAAACATACTATCCTTATGTTTAACCCAAGAAACTTAGATGAATTATGTGTGCAAGCCACACATCTTGAAGCAAGGGGAAAGAACATTCAGGAAGAGGGTAGTAAGAAGAAGCCATTCAAGGGTAAGGGAAAAGAGAAGGAAGGAAAATGGAAGGGAAAGAAGAATGCAAGCATTAAGAAAGAAGGGGATAAAACTACATGAAAACATTGTTCCAAAGAGGGGAATGATGAAGCTCAATGTTGGAAACTACATCCCGAACTAAGGCCTAAGAAACCAAATAACAAGGGGAAGCAAAAGATGACTGCCACCACACAACATGATCTTGGATCTGATTCCGGTGATGAGACCAAGATCGTAGCCATGGTCAAAAATGGAAAACAAGGCATAGCAAGTACTAGTTCTTGAAATGGTCACAACAACACTCCAAATGAAGACACAAGGATAAAAATTTTCCATGTAAGGGTGATTTCAAATCATACAAAAATTGACGCATTGCTTGATAGTGGGTCACAAACAAATCTAATTTCAGAAGACTTGGTCAAAAAGCTTAACCTTGAAACCGTACCACATCATAAACCATACCCTTTGGGTTTAATATTTAAGAATTCCAATTTATAGGTTACAAGGAAATGCATTTTTCAATTTTCCATTACTGCAAACTTTATTGATGAAGTCGAGTTAGATGTGGTTCCACTTGAAATTTCCAGGATTATCTTGGGAATTCCATATTTGTATGATAGGAAAGTGATGTTTTATTTCCATGAGAACAAATATCATTTTCTTAAGGATGGGGTGGAGTATATTTTGAGAGCTCATCGCAAAAAGCTGAATATTTCTTTAGTTAATGAGGGGCAAATGAAGAGGCTAGTTAATTCAAGTAAAAATTTCGTGATTCTCATGATCAAGAAAAAGGATGATGTTGACTATGAATATTTTGATGTAATGAAAAATTAAAATCTAATTTGTTTGATGTGGTAAGTCAACATGGCAAGATGTTTCAAGAACCAAGTGGGTTACCTACCAAGAGGGGAATTCAGCATGAGATTCAACAACAGCAGGATGTTCCACTTCTAAAAATTCGTATGTATCGTATGTCAATTATGGAGAGTTTGGAAATCAAGAAGAAAATCCAAGAGTTGTTGAACAAAGGTATCATACGCCCATCTACTTCACCATGTGGTTCACCAATTGTTTTCATACCAAAGAAGGACGGGACTTGGCGCATGTGCATAGATTTCTGTGCACTAAATAAAATCATGGTAAAGAATTGCTATCCACTCCCAAACATTGATGATTTTCTTGATCAGTTAAAGTATTAAAATTATTTCACTAATCTAGACTTACGAAGTCATTATCATCAAGTTGGAATAGCTAGGGAGGACATTTGGAAACTACGTTTAAAACTAGACAAGGATTGTTTGAGTGACTAGTTATGACATTCGATCTAACAAATGCTCTAGCTACTTTCATGAGAGTTATAAATGATGTACTAAGACCATTTTTAGATAACTTCGTCATTTTTTAATTAGATGATATTTTGATATTTATCAAATCAATAGATGAACATGTCATGCATGTGAACAACGTACTTGATGTCTTGAAAAAAGAGAAGTTATTTTTAAAGATGTAGAAGTTTGAGTTTGGAAAGACTTCTTTAGTGTATTTGGGACACATTGTTGGAGGAGGTGAGTTGAAGATAGACCCTTCCAAAGTATAGGTCATTCTGAATTGGCCCAAGCCCAATATAGTTACAGAGGTAAGAATCTTTCTTGGGGCGACACAGTATTGGAGGAAATTCATTGCTAATTCTTTTGCAAATGCAGCTCCGTTACATGCATTGAAAAGTGTCAAGAAAGTCTTCCATTGGGAAGATATGCAATAAAAATCATTTAATTCTTTAAAACAAAAGATCAGTTCAACACTGGTATTGGCTCTTCTGGATCTTAGACAACCATTTGAGATCCAAACAAATGCAAGTGATTATGCCATTGGAGAAGTTATCATGCAACATGGTAAGCCTATTTCGTTTCACTCTGAAATTTTTAATGGATCTGTGATAACTATCCCACCTATGACAAAGATTTATATGCATTGGTACTAAGTGTAAAGAAATGGAAGCACTATTTGATGTAGAAAGAGACCATTATACATACCGACCATGAGCCATGGCAGTACTTACAATCACATTCAAAGTTGTAGCAATCAAGACATTTCAGATGTATAGAATTTCTACAACAATTTCATTTGGTTATCAGGTATAAAAATGGAATCTACAATAAGGTAGCTGATATTCTCTCTAGGCCTATTGTAAAGTCATCTATTATACTCAAGCACAATTAAGTTATGCATGAAAGTTACATTGAACAATATGCATATGATAGTGATTTTCAAGATGTGTATGAAAGCTTGAGTCAAGGAAACCAAATTGAAGAGTTAAATTATCACGTGCATAACAGTTTGTTGTATCACTTGAGAAAGTTATGTATACGACAGGGAGAAAGAAACAATATTATAAGGGAGGCACACACTTCATTGATTTCTGGAAATTTCGGTGTAGGCAAGATGGTAGCGAATCTCCAAAGGTATTGTTGTTGGCCACACATGATTGATAGTGTATCTATTTTTATTAGAAGATGTTCTTTATGTGCAATAAGTAAGCATAGTAATAGGAAACTTGGATTGTACACTCCACTTCTGGTTCCTTCACATCCTTGGGAGAGTATCTCAATGGATTTTGTAGGTGATCTTCCAATGTCAAGGAAAGGTCATGATTACTTGTATGTTGTTGTATATAGGTTTGACAAAATGTGTCTTTTGATGCCATGTCAAAAACAAATTATAGCTAAAAAAACAGCTTATCTTTTCTTTCAAAATGTATGGGTTCATTTTGGTCTTCCTACTTCTATTGTAAGTGATTGAGATTCTTAGTTTGTTGGGAATTTTTGGTCAAAATTGTGGTACATGATGGACAAAAATTTGAATAAGAGTACACCATTTCATCCGCAAACAGATGGTCAGATTGAGGTGGTTAACAGGAAAATCATTCATCTTCTTAGAGGTTATTGTAGCAAACATCCCAAGTTGTGGGATGAACAGTTGCATTACATTCAGCATGCATACAACAGGACAAATGATTCTTCCATGAACACATCACCATTTGAGGCATGTCTTGGGTACTCTCCAAGATCGCCTTTGGACTTCATATTTGAGAAATTTTTCGCTATAGATGGTCATAGAGACATAGATAAAGCAATAAAGTTCATTTATAAAATTCAATTGGTACATCACACAATGCAAGAACAACTTGAAAAGAGTCAAAGCAGCTACACGGCAAGGCATGATAAACATCCTGTTGATCACAAATTCCAGGTTGGATATGAAGTTTGGTTATATATCAGAAAAGAAATATCGCAAGGGGAAGGTAAAAAGCTTAAGCCAATCCGTTATGGTCCATTTAAAATTCTGGAAAAGATTGGTAGTAATGCATTTATGCTAGACTTGCCTCCTTATATGCAAATATATTCTGTTGTTAATGTTGAGAATTTGGGATTTTTTGAGCCCCCTTTGATTGATGATCAAGGAGAGCATGTTCAACTGCCATCAATAAACAATTTATCGCCAAAATATCTTGATGAACTTTAGCAATATCTCATACTTGATAGAAGAACCAAAACTTCAAGGAGAGGGAATGTCAAATACCTTAGAGTGGGACTCAAGGGACAAAATCCTTCCAAGGCCAAATGGATGGAGATTGAAAGGGTGAGGGAGTTGTACCCTCACCTTCTGAAAATTTGATAGTATATTTTGGGGTCCAAAAGGCTTCTAGTGGGGAGAAATGATCAGACGTTCAGCATTTAGCTCAAAAATTAAAGTGCTCAGAAATGCTCCAAACTAGAACAACTACGTAGAGCTCGCTGCCAGGATTCTGGTGCAATTCGTTTCGTCAAAATATGACTATGGATGAAGAAGTTATGACCTGCTATCCATTTTCCCAAATAGGTAATAAATGTGCAGAATAGTGATAGACTGATGACATGGCAGTCCAATCAACACTTCAGGAATATCCAGGGAATATTCTCCAATTTTAGCTAATGGCACTGTCACAAGTGTCGGAGTCAGATTCGCCAGTGATACTTTGGAAGTCAAATTTTTTTACCTCTAATTCTAAGGTTGAATGAGAATTTTTTTTAGTTTGGAGTAGTCCAACCAGATATAGACACATGGTGCAACCAGAGGCCGCCACATGCCCCCTCTGGTGTGGACCCATCCAACCTTGTGTAAATTTCTAATTCTTCGATTCCAAAATTTCGGATAGAGATATATTATGGTTTCATATTTGTTTTAACCTAAGGTGCAACTATTGGCTGACATACATATTCTATGGGGTGAATCTATTTCTATTCCCTAAGTCTAAACCTTATGCTATATGGTAAAGGCTAATTATTCTATGGTCGAGAGGCTACATATGGCAGAGAGGTTTCTATCTATGTGGGGAGGCTAACTATTATGGTGGTAGGATACTATATAGCAGACATACAATTACATCTGGCGGGAGATAGCTACATTTGGAGGGAGGCTTCTAATATGGATAGACCACTATACTTGGCAGACATGTGTTATATATCGTAAAAAGGTGCATGGATTTTAAACTATGGTTTTATAACTTTGGTTATATCGTATGGTGGAGTATATTGCATGGTGTAGTAAAATGTTGGTGCGGGGGTCGGGTTCAAACCCACGACCACCCTCGTGCTACTCCGACGCTCTACCACTCTACCACTCTGATGGGTCTTAACCCTATTGGAGTTCCACTCATATTTGAATTTTAGACGCGCCTACTATGGGGGTTCGGAGGGGGCCAGCCCCCTCCCATATGATATAATGTAGGAACCGTGGTGCGAAGCTCAACAACAAGTGGGAACATTTGAAACTTAAACCTGTTTTATTAAACTAATTTGCGATTATGACGTGCTTAACACTTAAGCTAATCCGATATCAACGAGTGGATAATGTGCATATTAATGACATGTTTATCCACTAATTCGTCATTAATTTGTGTATTAATCCGCAATTAATATGGCGGTAAAACTGGCAGAGACACCTTTTTAGGTGGAAAACTCCAAATTTAGCAGGGTTAGCTAGACATTTTCCAGATTCAGTGGAGAAAATGTAGGAAAGTTGGTTTTTTTCCATAACTGAGCCAATTTTTTACCAATTTTGGATCAGGAAGAGTCATTATTGATGGATTTTGATGTTTTGGAGCCATTAGAGAAGGTTTTAGAGGCAACAGGAGACTATAAACAACATTTTTTCACAATTGAAGCTAATACAAAGGCCCATGCCATGTAAGCTAGACCAAGGAGATGTAGCCTAAGAGGGGTGAAATCCTTCATCAAAACAATGTGTTATTGATTTAGTTGTCATGGTTTGTTGTGTGTTTATATTTTGTTATTTAAAATTTAGTTTCCATGCTTTTATGTTCATGAAATAAACTTAATCTCCACAAGTTTGTTTGTTTATAAATCATAAGCTCATCCATAAACCCTTTTACAAGAAGCAAACATAAGCGCTTTCATTATAAATCTGAAACTGATATTATTACAACAATAACTAACAATCAAATTCAGATCATTAGACAACTTACGAATGTTTTCAAGCAATAATAAGTGTTTCATCCTCCTCTAATAATTTTCTCAATGCTATAATTCTAGTTGAAATGATGATGAATGTCAATACCTAAATATTTATATGAAGAAACCATCTCCAAATAATTTTTATCATAGATGAAATTATCATGGTTGATCTTTTTGGACTTAATTATCATGACTTTAGTCTTGTCGATATTAACAATTATATGCACCTTGGAGCAATAATAATGGACAATTTTAAGCTTCTTGTTGAGATCATCGTGGCTTCTCGCAAGAATAATGATATCATTAGCCTAAATGAGAAGACTAATGACCATATTAGCCATCTTTGGTCCATCACATCCAGCATCTTCTAAACACTACTCTAGCTTATGGATGTAAATGAAAAAAAGGGTAGGGGAAAGGGGGCACCCTTGCTTAACACTGATATTGAATTTAATTTATTTAGAGCAAAATTTGGTAGTCTTAATCTTGGCAAAAACATTTTCGAATACCTGAATCATGGAAACTCTTAACTTGAGAGGAACCAACATCTCTTTGAGTATTTTCCATAACTTATCTTGATGAACCGTGTTGAAAGTTTTTCTAAAGTCAACGAAGTAAAAAAAAATATGAATATTACTATTGTGACATTCCTCGATGATGAACCTAAGAGTTACAATATGGTCAATAGTTGAGTGATGTCTATGAAATCTAGCTTGGCTTTCAAGACATAGGTTAATCTTCTTTTCCCAAATGAGCCCATATAGTTTGGCTAAAGTGTGGCTAACCATAATGGTCCTATAGTTAGTGGGAATGCTTTAAGCCCAATTTTAAAGATAGGCACAATAAGGTTGTTCCTCCAGGGCTTAGGGAAGCCATGATTTATTGCCTGATTGTGAAGCTTGTGAATATGAGGGATGAGGATAGACTTTCCCATTTGAAAATTTCAGCTTCATACCCTTCAATATCCCTAGCTCTCCCATTAGCAAGTTTCTTAATCTCAAAATCCACATCTTCCAAATAAAAAATATCATCATTTATAAGAGTTTTTAATATGTTTCTGATGGTGTTCGGAGAGTCATAAAGATTCTTAAGATAAATATCCCAGTTTTTTAGGGGGTCAAATTATTTTCTTTAGTCTCACAAAGGAGAAAACTCGTCAAAAACGTTCAAGGATGAACTTTATAAAGGTAGAGAAGGAGCTCTTGCCTCTTATTAATATAGGACCATTTCTTCCTTTTGATAAGAGTTTTGTACATACTTATTTTTTTCCAATTTTGTAGTTTCTCTAATAGATTTCTTGGTACTTTTATAGTCATTATCATACCAAGGGTTGGATGTTATATTACCCTTTTTATATGACACCTCAGAAGAGAATTTGTTAATGGTAGTGGAAAGGGTTGTGATGAAATCGTTGTAGATTAGATCGATTTTATCATTATATGTTAAGAAACTTGAATCTCTCTTTAGAATTTGTAAGAAGAGATCTATTTTATTTTTGTCAAAATGGATATTCCTTTGAACCTCATTATTCATTTGCTTGTGGTTGGTGTTCATGTCAAGATTTAAGGTTAAGGATAATGTTTTATGATCAGAGTTAGGCACGTGTTAATTTAATACATCTAGACTTACAATATGATTGAGAACATGGGAATCTGATATTCTATAATCCCCAAATCTACCGCCTTGCCCATGAATAAAATTCATTAGGTCAGAGGAAGGCCACTTATTAATCCCATTACAAATTATTAGGTATTTGGAATTGCAGATATAGATAAGATAGTTACCAAATAGTTTCTCGGTAGTTTCTTCATACTTTCTTTGGAATCTATTAGCTAAGTCATAGTTCTCATCAAGCCATAAGGGGTTAGGGTTAGAGTTATTACTTAGGAGAGAAACTTGGTTAGTAGCAGTTATAGCATTGAAATCCCCGATGAAAAGGATATCACCTTCATCCATTAGACTATAGATGTCATGCTCTAAGGCTATGAAGGGGAAATTCTAATCCAGGTTGTTTTCTTGTAGAGGGTAGAGTTAATAGGAGAAAAGTAATAAATTCTGAGAAAAATCGTGTTTGCATTAGAATTTGAAATATCGATTCACATGTATTGCTTGAAGGGGTCAATCTTATGAAGTCGAATGTGAGAAGATATAATAGTTTTTATATAGCAAGCTATGCCACCACAACCTATAGGAGAGGATTTCTTGTTCCAAGTTGAACAAAGAATGAATCCATCAATGTGGGGGACTCTAGATTCCTCATGCTCCCAAGTTTCAACTAAGAGAATAAGGTCAATAACACTCAAGATCCAACTTAACATAGGACCTTTATGCCATGGAAAAGAATGACAGTTCCAGAAAAGGATCGAGAGTGTTCCTAATTCCTATTTATCACTCTTATTTTGGACTTGATCTATAATGATAAATTTTCTATTTTTTATCATTTTCCATTTCCCTTCCTTTCCTACTTCGTTTGCATTTTGGACCTCTTTCCTTAGTTTAGCTTGATATTATGGAATAAGATCTTCATTTACAAAGATTCCTGACCTTTTGAGGCTTGAATATTTACTAAGTACATCTAATTTATGGTCAATACAACTTACCTTAATATAGATTAGTCTATGTTTATGCTCAAGTATCTTTCCCACCGTTTTTTTTTTCTTTTCTTAGATAAGTTGTTTGGATTTGTGACTTAGTTTTCAGTTGTTCTTTTGATATTTCTAATTTTTCCTCTTCATTTTCATATTTTATGCCACAATTATAAGGTTTAAGGATCTTTTTGGGCGCTCAAGGTCTAGTTCAATTATTTTTTTAATTTCATATTTTATGGGTTTTGTTACACCAATTTTTAGTCATCTAACCTATTACTATTAGATGGACAAAAGTACACCATGTAAGACCAATTTTACCCTAAGTAAAATTGCTTTCACTATGAAAAATAACTTAGTAAACCACATTTATTAAGTTGTTTATTGTCTAAACAGGAAAACCCATGAGGAAATATTGAATAAATCCACATTTGTTTGATTTTCCTCAAGGAATAATTAGTTAAACAACAATTTAATTAATATTCCTGGTCATATTTAACCCAAAACAGGAAAATTAATTAGATAAATCATTATTTATCTTATTATTTTCTAGGAATAATTATTTAAGCCTTATTTAAATAATATTCCTTGTTAAATTTGACTAAATCATTTATAAATAATTGAATAAATCATTATTTATTTAATTATTACTCAACCACATCCTTAAAATAATAAATAAATCATTTATTTATTTATTATTTACAAATAAATGGATTTGACCAAATTCAAATTCTTTTTCCCTCCAACAAATATAATAAAATATTCCATAAAAGTTGGATCTAGATTTGGTTAATAATATTTTAATTATGCACCAATATCTAGACTAACTCAATATTTTGTTATAAATAGAAGGTTTTTTCCGTTCATTCACTACCTTTTGTTGCCTAAAGATCAGTCTGGATCTATACTTTTGGTTTGACTTTGATCCACCATCATTGTCATATTTTGCTACCATTTTCTTGTGAGCTCCCTTTGAGTTCCATTTTTTGTCTGGGTTTTCTACACCATAAAGAGAGAGGGATTTTAGATCTGAAGTGCTGATGACTTACAAGAACCCATCCCATTGAGGAGTATTGGTAACATCCTTCTATGTTCTCCTTCCAGGTATCATAAATACAAAATTCTTTAAACTTATTATTGTCTTGTCTATTGGATGCATGGAGCAACTCTTGCTTTTATTTACTGTTGAATGTCTTTTAATGCATAGATCTAGATTTTTTTAGCATTTGTCTTGGTCAACTAATTTCAGATCTAAAGATATTAGTAGCCATATTTGCTGTTAGGGTTTTTTTTTATTCCTAGCTAAAGTTGTCTTTTTTTGTATGCTTGCGATTAAGATTCATACTAACAACTGGCGACTCCTCAAGGGTTTACGATTATGACCTCTATCGGTTTTTAGATCCCTGCATATCTAGTTGCTTCAAACCCTAGTATTTCTCTTCAACTTCTTCTTTTGCTTTTCCTATTGTTGTTTTTAACCTATAAAACCCCAAAACATTGAAAAACCTAACTTCCGCGTGTTGTCGGACCTATTGCGCAGGTGACAGGCATCATCCGCAGCTGAGACGACAAAATTTTCTGAAACCTTCTCCTGAGAGTGCCGTAAGTGCAGGTCACACTTTTTTGGCCTAAACCTGTCACTTGAACCTCCAGGGCATAGAAAACAGGCGAAAACCTGTGACCTCTGCAGAAAATAGGTCAGAAAATGCGACCTGAACTTTTTCCGTGAATTTTTCTATGATTTTTTTGGGTTTGTCTGGGCCTATTTTTAGGGTTTTCTGACCTCCATATCCACTCGTTTTGGATCTGTAATTGTTCCGTTTTTCTCAACAAAGTGGGAAATTAGCCCCCTATGGCTTCAGTACCCTCCTACTTCGTGGGAAGAGTTTTAGCTGCTGCGATTCCTCTGAAATTTTAGTGTGTTCAGCCATTTTTTAGATCTGATCCGTTACTTTCAGATCCATTTCAGATCAGTTATTTATAAATCCAAAACACCTCCTTTCAGTTTTGTTTGGGTCTTCCTCTAGGGTTCCCCCTGTTTCCATCCAGTTTGTAACCTTTCGCCACCTCATTTGCAGCAATTTTCCTCTGATTTTTTGCTATTGTCTGCACCTATTTATAGTAGATCAGACCTTTAGATCATTTCCCCTCTTGGATTTAGATTCATTAGCTATTTTAGTGTGTTTTGACTAGATTTTTTCCCACCCATAGACTAGCTGTTGAGAGGCCCACCTCCTTGGGTTTAGATTAATGCATAATTAACTGTTTATTTTCTGTTATTTTAGTTTCATATATTGTTATCTATAGGTTTATTTACAATTATACAACACACTTTTTCTTTTTCTCTACAAACGTCTAGGTTTAAAACTTAAAATTTACACACTTTTACACACACACCCTAAGTGAAGAAGAGCCTAGTTAACACCACCAGGAAAATACTATAACATTGTAATCAATTGATCCTGCACCTCTCTGCCCTTGTTTTGACATTGTAATCTTTTGATCATGCACCTCTTTGCCCTTGTTGGTCTCTATTCTCTTTGTGTCGTGTTTGTGTTTTCATCTTTTCGCCCCCAAGGCATTTATCCCTGAGACTTCGAGGCCTTCATCCTCAGTTTTCGGTAGGAAGAATTACTCCTCCACTTAGGATTTGAGTTAGTCCTCCACTGAGTCTGCATTCTGACTCCTCTTCTGGTTCATTGGGTTCCCCTTCTAGTTCCGCCCTCGGTTCTTCCCCTGTCACCTTCACCATGTCTGGTTCAAGACCTAACGCTGGTGGTAACCCCAGCCCTAATGCTAGGAATATCACTAGTGGGACCGCAACAGGAACTACCCTGACTACTCCCTTTCTCCCCTATATGGTAGGCCTTAGTTTTCCCGATTTTAACCAGTTGATAAATGACCCCATATGCCATGATGCTGGTTGGCCTGCTATGCCAACCAAGCTCCCTTCTGACATCCCAAAGTTTGAAGGTATTGCTGGAGAAGATCCTACAAACCATGTTAGATCTTTCCACATGTGGTGTTCATCTAACTCCATTACCAATGAATCTGTCCATCTTCGGTTATTCCAATGTACACTTACTGGAGAAGCTTCTAAGTGGTGTGTTGATTAGGCCTCCTCCTCTCATACCACCTTTGTGACTCTTACCCAGGATTTTCTGTCTTATTTCCAGCTTCCCCTACATTATGACACTGGTACTGAACTTTTTACTTCTTTCTGTCAATCGTCTGCAACCTGCCTATCCGATCATGTCCAAGAATGGCCGAGAAGAAAGAGCCTATGTCGAGCCCCTACCTTTGAAGACTGTGTCTACATGGACTGGCTCCTTAGATCCCTTTTACTTGCTATCAGCAAAGATGTCGCATCGTATTTTCCTAAAATTGAAGAAGCTTCTCTCCAAATTGCGTTAAAATATGACCTGATCTACGCACAGTCTGGTTATGTTTATACCGTTCTACCTGATCTCCCTAGACCTGGTGGTTCCAACGCGCCGAGGGCATCCCATGCCACCGACGGTATTGTTGGAGCTCTCTCTCATCCATATGCTCAGCCTCCCATGGGTTATGGTTTTCCTCAGGGAGGGGCTAGCACCTCCTACACTCTTCCCCCTCTCGCTAGCATGTATCCAGGATACGGCATGCCTCCTCATTTTTCCCAACCTATTTACCACAATGTTATCCAACCTCCGTATTATCAGTATCCATAGCCCGGTGCTCCAACTCCTTCAACATTAGCACCTCCGCCTCCCTTCCCTTCTCAACCCCCGTAATAGCAACCACCCCACCCACAAGGGCAGGTGTATGCACAACAGGGCGTGACTAATCCTCCTATTTCCAAAAAGAAGAGGAAAGGCACCCAAAATCAATCTGCCACAGGTAATCTAGGACCCAATCGTTAGGGGAATGCACCTAACAACACTAACCAACAACAGGGCACTCAGCCCAAGCATGACATGATTATTCGCACGAACAAGCATTTTTATTGTTGTGGTGTCTATGGTCATTACACCCACTATTGCCCACTTTTACCATAGATGCATCAGATGTGGGAGACACAAGTAGCATCACGAGGACAACAAGCCTCCCCTTTGGTTCCTCCAAATGCTGCACCTAGCCAACCGGCTATGTTTACTAATCCTTTCACTCAGCAAGGATTTGTGGCTACCCAACCACCTGAAGGTCAGGAGGCCACTCAAACTCTTCCTTCTGGTACTTCTGATTACTAGATTCTCATGATGAACTCTGCCCAACCCATTACCATTAACCTCAACCTTCAGACTCGGTCCCGTTAGTAAAACAAGCCCCCCACTACGTCTGTCCCCGAGCCCCCGTCTTCAGGTTCTACAGAGCCTCTTTTAAAAACCAATGGTCCTTTATAGATCCCTCAGCCTAAGGTGGAGGTTCATACCAAGATCCCCAAGGGACCATTACGCCGAAATGCTGCTTATGGAAAAGCTGCCCATTCGTATAGTATAGTAGATGATTTGGCTGCATAGTTAACATAGTGGTCCTATGAAAGTCTGATAAGTATTAAAGAGAGGATAATCCCTAACGCCACACTCCATAGTCCATATGGATGCAGAAACATATTTCTAGCATCCCCTAATCTTGACTTGAGTGAGACTTCATTATGTGCAACAAATCATTGCCGAAAGGGATAGTAATAGTGGGTTTCATTGGTTCGCATAGCCATATCTGAACCTGGATCTAGGCCCCATCAAGCCAAAAAATGTTACCAAAGGCTGAAGTCGATAAGGTGTGACTTGAGCTCCAGATGAAGATCGTTGAGCTGTAGTTATAATTGCAGCCCATTACTCCACAAGAGGTCCAGGAGTAGCACACAACGGATATTAATTTTGAATCCACAGTTCAAGATTGCAGCCAACTATTTGAAGACGTTATGGAAGTATGTGCCTCATTGAAATAAGACCCCCATGTGCATTAGATCTAAGTCGAAATCCGTGAAAAGTTAGAACAATTTGGTCACATCAAGTCACGCAGACCTTAGCGACAGCACAACAATATGTCTGTCTCAAAGAGGGAAATTTTTTGCAAGGAAAGATTGATGAGCTACGTAGAAAGGAACAAATTTTCACTGCTAGAATGTACCCTTGGGAAGTCAAATCTAGTCAACTATCGTAGGCTATGGAGAAACAGTTGAACGTGCTGTGACAGAAAAAGCACGAAGTTGCTGAGAAGATCACACGGCCAACCACAGAGCAATTGCTGATTGACGTACATTAATCTAAGAAGTAGTGTGCCGAGACACTCCAGCCACTGAATGATGCACTGAGAAACATCAAAGAAAATACTGAGGGTGCATCGGCTGAGTGACTCGGGATGAGTCACATATTTTTTTTGGGGGCTTGTTGGATAGAGTACCCCTAGATCGAAGTTTTTGTAAAAGAATCTGCATTTTGAGGAGTGGAACATGTTGTGCGTAGATATGTTAGAGTCTTAGGGTCTTTTGGATTGGTGAAATTCCCTTAATTTGTAAAGGGATGGGATAATTTTTTATAGTTTGACCTCTATTCATGGTTTTCAAACCATGGTATTGTAAAAGAAAAGACTATATAAGAATTCTAGGGATATCTCTTGATATAAGAGAATGCATATGGATGTAATGTTTTATTAAATTGAATTTGTATTTTGATGTTTTGTATGAAAGGGAAGGCTCGTGTAGGTGAGTGCACGGAGACCCTAGAAAGTATACAATTGAGTGCCCAGACCCCTACAACTGTGTGCGTCGGGTGGAAAGTGTTGTATTGAGAAGATATGAAGTAATAAAAGAATATTTTGAAGACAAATCTGTGTCTTTACTTATATGTTTGTTTTTTTTGTATTTTGATGTTATATATGCTACATTAGGGTTTTTATCTATATTTTCATTGTGAGGTGAGGGTTATGGTTTCTTATGATGGTTAATGCATGTTAAAGTGGAAATGTGCAATGCGTAAGCTATTTAACTAAAAGTTTTGAAAAACAACTGCGTAGTTAGCATAGTGATACTGTGAAGCTGTGATAAGTATTAAAGAGAGGATAAGCCCTAAAGCCACACTCCATAGTCCCTCTGGATGTAGAAACTTGGTTCTAGAATACCCTAATATTTCCTCGAGTGAGAATTTGGTCTGCACAGTAGATTTTTGCTGAAAGGGCCGGTAATATTGGGTTTTGTTGGTTCGCGCAACCATATATGAACCTGGGTCTAGGCCCCATAAATCCAACACAAATGAATTAACTTCAAAAGAGAATTTGTGCAACATTGGCATAGTATTAAGTAGTTAGTCAATGAGAAACCATCTTTAGGAAATTCCTTTTCCATTGATGTCAAATGAGGAGATATTTCATAAATTTACTAACATAATGATGAAAGATCTTACAATAGGCTAATAGAGAGAGTTTCATAGACTACCATCAATGACCACCAATGCCTGTTGAGGTTTCCATCAATGAAAAAGGGTAATATTGTTATATAGTGTGTTTTCATTGATGATAATAAATGTCATATCACTGATGTCAAGGGAGGTATGATAGCCTAGAGATATTTGAGCATTTTTTGGAGCCATGTTGGTTAAATGGGTATGGAGAAGGTTTTTTTGGATATCCCTCTCCAAGAGCCTTCCAATGGTATACTAAACTTGGTCAAACTCCTCTAGAATGAGAAGAAAACCATGTTTGAAAATCATTAGTGATTGAAAGGGGTCAAACCTATTTTTTTTTAACCACCATGCAACTCTAGGGTGGATTTGTGTGTTTATAGATAATTTATGGTTGATTGATTGCTAACATGCACAATTTTTAATGGTGGGTCAGACCCATGGTAGGTTTCCCTACCATACCACACCTCTCGCTACTCTGAACAATAAAACAAGCACAACATGGTAAGTGGAACCTCCAACAACATGAATACCTTCAACATATTGAACAGTGAAATCTGGTAGGTGGACCCTCAAACTAATGATATGGATTCATGATGGAATGGCACGTTGATGCCCAGATGGATAATAAGAATGACATGGCATGCCACGTTGCACATGATATTGGTGGATAGGTATAGGTGGAGAGACATGTGGATGATGACATGGATGATGATTTGGTAGTACGACATAGTGCCACATGGCATGTCGATTCAGTGTGATTGGGTGGCCAAGTGGGACATATTTAAGTGACACATGGCACCACTCATAAGTTTGCAATGGAATGTTGAAATCATGATTACATCAACACTCATTTGATCATGGATGGTTAAGCCCTAAAACATATCGCACCATGATATGGGGAAGAAGGTGAAACATTGAGCCCTCAAGGCTACCCTGGTAACGACTTAAGTGTAAAACATGGTCATATCCCATGGGCATTGAATGCAAGTTGAAACTCCAATTTATAGTCAACCTAATGGCCATTATGATTCAATGTCAGATGTATAATTATATGGGTGATGGAGTAGTGTGACCAATCATATTTAGCACCGTATCTTGCATGTAAAAAAAAATAACATTGTTAGGAAAACTCAAAATTCACATAGATACAATTTCATATTCTCAAAGCTAATTCATTTTCCTACATTTCATATTTTTACACTATCTTCAAATCCATTGTCAAAATAACTCTAGTTATTCCTCCTAGTTAATAGATTGTTGTTTTTTTATAGGTTTGCATTCCCACTTACACATCTTGAGAGACCATCATTAGCTTGGACCCACCTAATGGCTATAGCAGGATATAAATGGAGAGAATTATAGGGTAATGAAAGGGTAGTGATGTGGTTTGTATTAGTTGTAGAATTATTCCTATCATTGGGTATTGATGTTTTAAACTCATGGAACTATAAAATATAAAAACATTTGATATTTGTTATAGGAAGAAATCAACATCTAATCTCAAGGAAGTAAAATTGTGTGTCTATGTTGTCATGAGTGTCATCACCAAATGCCACGTACCATTTATACATGTAGCTAGCCTTAATATTTAGTTTTATGCACCAATTTATAGAAATGTGTGCTCTAGTAGGGTAAAAATGTGAAGCTGGGTTACACTTTCGTGAGAAATGCGCTGAAAAATTTCACTCTCCCAAGAGTTCGGCTGAACTTTTGAAATTAATTCGGCCAAACTGTTTCTTCCATTTGTTGAAATTATTCTGTCATTAACATTAACAACATCGGTAACCATATTTTTGGCTGGAGATAGAAAAACTAGCAATAAAATTTGAGATGAACTATTAGTTCAGTCGGACTATTAGTTCGACCGACCTTTGTTTAAAAGTTGGGCAAAAATTTTCCTTATAAATATAGTGACCATTAATACCTAAAATTTTTTTCATAGGTTTTCTAACGTTATGTGACTGTTGGATAGGTAATATTGTTGGCTCGGCCCTGCATTTTCGTCTTCAACTTAGCTCGGTGTCCTCATCCTCAGCTCGGCTTTGCGTCCTCCTCTGATCGTCCTCGGCTCTACGTTTTTCTGCAACTCGGCTTGGCATTCCTGACCTCGGCCCAGTGTGCCTGTCCTTATTTTTCCAGGTTGGACTACTCAAGGCAGGCTTATCTTCTAATTATGATGCATTGTTAGTCACTATTTTGTTGAGATTAAACAAGAAGATCCTAGTGAAAATTAAGCACCTACATTAGGATGGGGCCTGAGGCTATTTTTAGGTGTGTGTATATTTATAGATGTATGTGCATATATATTTTTAGATGCATGCATATTTATAGATGCATGTTCATTTTTATTATCCCTTAATATTATATGGACAATAAACTATAATATATTCTCAATGTGGGCCTGGAAATAGTTAACTGAAGTGGAAAATTAGTTAGCTAAGTGAATATCAAGTTAAGTGGTTGGTTAGTGGGACATGCAGGTTGAATTTATTTGTAACTGAGTGATTCGAGTTGTAACAGAGTTGGAAGTGCATTGGTACATGAGTTGTGAAAGTTGTAAGTAATTTAACTCAGTTAAGTGAGTTAAACTCAGTTGTGCTATTTGTAACTGAAGATACACTAGTGAGAGATCAAGAAAATTAATTATTAATTAATTCAAAATCGATGGTCTCACATGCAACTGAAGATTTACTATTATTAACTGCATGCATGTCAGATCCAGTGGAGACCTAGTTGAGTTCTAGGTGAAAGGGAAGTAAACTATCACTTGTGACATTATCTGCCTGTACACGTGTAAGCACACACATATTGGATGTGCCCATGAGGATTGCGCAGTCAAGGAATTCAAGAAGGCAACAATTCAGGGATTACTTTTAGCAGGGATTGTGCAGTGGAGGCAAGTTGTCTGGAGACTGTAAATTGAGCAAGTGATTTGCCAATTTTTGTAGGACAGTGTGATACAATTAGCTGATGTACTGAGAGCTCTTGTGATTAGATTTTTGTATTTAATTGTTTCATAATCCATGATATAATATACAATAGAAGATAGTGGGGTTTTTAGCTGTGAGCTTTCCCCAGGAAATTATCCGTGTTGTGTGTGATTGATCTTTCTTCATGATATTGTAATTGGCAATTGTGTTTTTTAATTCCACAAAGATTCGTAGAAGAAATTCACTATTTAAATTTAGCATATTGTTAGATCGGGTGAATCCAATATGTACATGCATATTGTATAATTTCTACATGGTATCAGAGCACAGGAAATTGTGGACATGAAGTAGGAGTTGAGTTTGTTGGTGGATAGAATTTGAATTTGCAGAAAGACTTTCTTGGTGCTACAACTGATTCAAGATCGAAATGGATTTCAATGGCTTGAGGTTATAGTATGCACTTGAGGGCAGCTTGAACTACATTTCGTCTAATGAAATGATGGAGGTAGTACTCGAAGACAATGGCTTGAAGGAATTCATTGAAAAAGATGTTCCTAAGCTAGATGTTGTAGATGTTGCCAATCTTGATGCATGGAAAAATAAAGTGGCAAAGGCGATCAGGACCCCATTGGAGGGAGTACGAGACCACATTGTCTCAAGACTCCATGGGAAAGCCACACCATATGCTATGTGGAAGGCTTTGACAAATCTACTCCAAGGAAGCAGCAACCATAGGAAATTGGCACTCAAATATAAACTCAGGAAGATCAATATGGAAAAGGGAGATGTCATTCCAAAGTAGCTCACAAAGTTTATCCAATGTTAGGATGAACTGGGGAGTGTGGGAATAACAGCCGCTAATTATGATTTAGTGAGTTTGGCTCTCTTGGGACTTCCTAAGAGTTGGCATAGTTATGAAAACTCTGTCAATGGATGGGAAAAATTACCGGATTGGGAACGACTGTAGTCGGATCTGGTGCCAGAGGAGTTCAGGCAGAATACCAGAGATGGCTCTTCATAAAAGCATGATGATGAAGAGTATTGTGCTTTGGCTGGCAAGGCGAAGAAGGGGAAGGGGAAAAAATTCCATTCTAAATTTGAGTCTAAAGGGAAGAAGCAGGGTATGTCCAAGGTGAAGTGTTTTCACTGTCACGAACATGGGCATTTGGCTACTAACTGTCCACAAAAGAAGAAGAACAAGAAGGTTGTTGGAGCTACATCTGGTGAGGACCTTGCCTCGCAATTTTAGCTTGAATTCTCCTTGATTGCATGCATGGTTTCAAGTGCATTGGGATCGGTGTGGTATTTGGATAGTGGCATTTCCTTTCACATGAAGGGAGATAAGGAAATTTTTAGTGACTTGGAGGAGAAATATCTTGAGATGCATATTGAGATGGGTGACAATGGACAATACAATGATTATGGGATTGGTACGATTACCTTTCAGAGGGATTCAGGTAAAGCATTTCAATTAAAATATGTTATGCATGTACTAGGTCTGAAGAAAAATTTTGTCTCAGTCGCAATGTTGGAGGATAAAGGCTATGACGTTTTTTTTAGTGATGGAAAAGCTTTCCTATGACATAAAACAATGGGTCAAGAAAAGAGGATAGGGAATCGAGTTAAGAATATCTACAAGCTAGAGGTAGATGGTTGCGTTTCCATGATGGGCAAGGTAGAAAAAGTGGTGAGCCAAGATGAGGGAAAATTATGGCACAGGAAATTGGGCCATCTTCATCATGGAGCCTTGAAAGTCATGTAACAAATATCTACTGTACTTCCAATGGGAACACTTGTTCAGTTAGATAAGTTCAATGGCTGCACCATAGGGAAGTATGTAAAGTCCACCTTTCATGAGAAGGATAACCATGCTTCAGGGATCCTTGAGAGAGTTCACACAGACGTGTGTGGACCATTCTCAGTTGCTTCAACAACAAAACATAAGTACTATGTAATATTTGTTGATGATTTTCTCATAAATTCTAGATCTTCTTCATGTAGAAGAAATATCAAGCATTCTCTAAGTTCTGTGAGTTTAAGGCATTGGTGGAGAAAGAGTTGGGGAAGAAAGTGAAGGCTCTTAGGAGTGATAATGGTGGAGAATACATCTCTAACGAAATCAAGAATTTCTGCAGCAAAGAAGGAATTCGAAGAGAACTCATACCTCCTCATAAACCACAGCAAAATGGGGTCATGGAGAGGAAGAAAATAATGATCCTGGGTGTAGCACGATTGATGTTGCATGATCAGGGCCTACCATTGCATTTGTGGTCGGAAGCATCAACACTGAGGTTTATGTGCAGAACCATTGTCCTCATAGAGTACTTGGCATGAGTACACCTAAAGAAGCTTTCACTGGTAAGAAACCGGATGTTTCACACTTTAATATTTTGGCTCATCTGTTTATGTGCATGTGACCAAGGACACTGGGAAGAAGTTGGAGACGACTGTTGACGTTGGGATTTTTGTGGGGTACACATAAACACCCCATAATTATCGTGTGTATTTTCCAAACAATAGAATGACTATCGTACAACGAGGGAGCTAGACTTGCATGCGGAGGAGGAACTGCTAGTTCCCAAATATGAGTCTCTAGATGTCTATTAGCCACATGAGGAGTTTCATGGAGTGGAGGAAGACACTCATGCAAAGCCATCCATCAGAAATGGTAGGAGGTGCATAATGGAAGATGATAGGTTGAGACTTGATGCTACACAAAATGTAGGAGCCCCTACTTCACAACGCAGACAGAGACAGTATCCTAAAAATTTACTGGATACATGGCTCTCATGAGCAAATGTATTGTGACTGAACCACCTTCCTTTCAGGAAGAAGTGAAGAAGCCCACTTGGGTTGATGCAATGGTGGAGGAGTATGACTCCATTTTTAAAAATAGTGCTTGGGAAACTGCTCCAAGTCCAGTTGATATATCAGTGGTAGGTTTGATATGGATCTACAAGGTAAAGTAAGATGCTGATGGGAGTGTGGAGAAATACAAGGTCAGATTTGTGGCCCGAGGCTTCTCACAGATCGAGGGGATAGATTATGATGATACATTTGCATCTGTCACAAGGTACTCTTCCATAAGGATGATCCTTACACTCAACGCAGATGGGCTGGCACATTCATCAGATGGATGTGAAAACTATGTTTCTCAATGGGATCATTCAGGAAGAGGTGTACATAGAGAAGCCTAAATTTTTTGAGATATTCAATAGCGAGTCACACGTGTGCTGACCCAAAAGAGCGTTGTATGGGTTGAAGCAAGCACCGCGTGCTTGGTACACTCAGATAGACAACTATTTCACCAAACTGGGTTTCACCAAAAGTGAAGCAGATGAAAACCTGTACCAAATTGTGGTGGAGGGTAAGATTTTAATCATTGTTCTTTATGTTGATGATTTAATATTGACTAGTGATGAGTAGCTAATATACTCATGTAAGGAGGATCTTGCAAGGGAGTTTGAAATGAAGGATTTGGGCCTATTTATTTTCTTGGATTGGAAATATGGCAGTGATATGGTGAAATTTTTGTGTCTCAAGGCAAGTATGCAAAGGAGATATTGGGTAAGTTTAACATGGAGGGCTGCAAACCCATGGATACTCCTATTAGGTCCTCATAATTTGGCAGATTGGCAGTGACCAAATGAACAAGGGTAACATCAGACCAGTCTTTGGAGTCCTAGGACCTAGCCTTCCTGGACTCAGAGAGGGCTCTCTCTATAAATATGTAAAGGATGTAACTTGATAGCTTCTAGGGTTTTTATTCTAGGCTAGTTATTAGGTTTAGGGTTTGTTTGTTTGGTTGGTTGGTTAGAAAAGTTGTCAAGGAGGACAAGTAGAGTCAGAGAGAATCAATCCATTGGGCTAAGGAGTTTGCAAAGGTTTTTAAGAGTGCAAAAATTGAGTCAAGGATAGTCCAAAGGGAAAGTTAGCAAGATCAAATGGATCTAAGTAAGTCTTGGGAGAATGAAGTAACATAGAGTTGTGAAAATAGTGAGTTAAGGGGCAATAAAGGATTCTTTAACAAACTAATAAACAAGGAAATGCTTCTAAGATGATAGCATAATAAAAACTTGAAGATCAATGAAGGATTCTTCAATATCAACTAAGCTAAGAAGACCTTAAAAACAAAAGATAAGTAAGACAGGAGAGAAGTGAAGGATTCTCTAGAACTTACTTGCAAACAAATATCATGTAACATAACATCTCAGTAGCATTAAAGATATTTTAAGGATTCTTTAACAAAACTTTGAGGAAGAAAACATAGAAGTCAAGGAAACAGGCAGAAGTAGGGTACTAAGAAGGAAAATCCTATTCTCTATTTCTGTCCTGTAACTAAATGAACCATAAAAAAAATGAATAAGTAAAGAAAAAAAACATAAATATGGAATAAATCACCATTGAAACAAGCTTATGAATCCTAAGAGTGAGCTTGATCCATGGAAGCACAGTCCAACACCATCACAAGGCACTAAAAACCAGTTTCACCAAAAAACTCCAAGTCTATTCTATTAGCATGCGCAGCAAATACCCAACATATACAATGAAGCCTCCATGATCTATTTATCTTAAATTGGATTACTAAACCCTAATTAGGTCTTTAGAAGCCTATTAATTAATCATAAATGTCACTTTTGTCCTTTGAGACCATGCAAGGCCCAAGGCATAAAATATCTGATGCAAAATATCTTCTCGACCATTTTTGGCAAAAAAATTGACACTTAGGCTCCCAAAAACTCCAAAAAACTTTCCTATCATACTTTTTTGAATTTTTGTTTACAAGGACGCAGCACTGATATTTAAGGGTGCAATTTCCTGGCCAAGGGCACAGCGCCTACACAGAAAAATGGGGTCATCTTGCAGCTAAAGTTTGAAGGCCTTCTTGATGTTGGAATGGGCTCCGTGATGGCTCGTTGGAAATCCTGTTGAGTCTACTTTCCAAAAATATCACTGGTTTACTTATTGGACTCCATTAACATGGTAAAAAATAAAAACTCCCAAGGCTGGTAAAGGCGCAACGCCAGCCCTGAAAACATGGCAGAAAGGTGAAATTTTAGGTGTTTTTGACCCCTTTGGAGGACCAAATCAACTCCAAATGACCTAAAATTTTATGAGCATGATGTACTTGAGCTGAGGATTCCAAAAATGTAAAATTTACCTCCTGAGGATGCCCTGAGAAAAATTTCAGCGCCAAGGGTGCTGCGCCCTTAGCACTTTAAATCAGCAAAAACTCAAAAATGTCAAAAAGTTCCCAAAATTTGAGATTATCTCCCTCATGGTGTTCGGGATGCCTGTTGAGAGGAATCAACAAGATGATTGAGTTTTTCTTGACTTTTCACCTCCTTGAGTGTTTGAACTTTGGCAAGGACCTTTTTTAGCTTAGACCTTGCAATTTGATTTCTCAATGCATAGTGCTTGGCCATCTTTTTTTGAAGGTCAAGGTCCCTTTGTGTCTTCTTCAGTTGCTTGTTTTCATCCTTGTAATAGTCAATGATATACTTTTCCATGCCAATCTTTCTTTCTAGGTCTATGATCTCAACATCCTTATCTTTGAGTAGTATTCTTGAAATTGTCTCCTCATCTTCATTTTCACTGTCAAGGTCAATGAATTGGTACTCTTGTTTAGTTCGATGCTTGCCTTTCTTATCTCCAACAATGATCTTTTCCTTGCCCTTTTCAAGTTGCATATCTGAGGTGGATGGAATCATCCCTTGCCTTTTAGAGGGATCAAACATATGCCTCTTTCCTATTTGGTATGTGAGAGGGAAAGGCTCAATATTGTTCATCTGAATGCCCTCACCATGGCTAACCTCATGACTGATGTTCTCTTCCTTATTGATCTCTGCACTGTTGTCTTTTGTACTGTGTTCTAGACTACTTTCATCAACCTCACTTTCATTTTCTTCCATGCTGTCATCACTGCTGTGATCTTCATTTGTATCATCATCCCTTTCTCCTTCACTAATATCAGCTTCACTATCTTCTTGGTTTTGTGAGTTGTTGCCAACCTCATCATCATCATTACCTTGGTTGTTGTCTTCATCATTGACCTCATCTTCATTGACATATAGCTCCATGTCTTCTTGACCTCTTTCTTCATTTGTGTTTTCACAATTAGAGGCATCATCATTAGTTTATGCACTATCATCATTACCACTATGAGGCTCATTGTTTTCACTGTCTTCTTGGTCATTATGACTATTGTCATGATTTTCACTACCTCCCTTCTTACTGCTGCTTGTATCATTTCCGTGATTTCCACTGTTACCATCAGCTTCTTCATTTTCAACATCATTATTTCCCTTATCATCACTAGGAGCCTCACTATTTTCACTGTCATTATGGCTCTTAGTTTCGCTATCATGCTCTTTGTTGTGTTCCCCCTCAATGATGCTTTTCTCATCATTGCTAACATCCTCATTTTCTTCTGTATCCATGCTTTCTGCACTCCCTTCATCATTTGTCTCTCCCATGTTGGCATCACTGACTTTTTCTCTGCTTGATTCTTCCTCACTGTTCTCTTTTTCTTCAATGCTTGTTTCATCATTACCTTTTCCTTAATCATCACTTGATTGTTCATTACCTGATGCACTGGGAGAAGGTGAGGAAAGAAGGTTGTCCTGAGGTGAAGGTACATGGGTAGATGGTGAAACATGCTCATCAGGAGATGATGGAGGAGTTAGGATAGGAGGATGAGAAGATGATGGCACATTCTGTTGAGGATGGGGTTGTGGGTTTGTGAAGACCTCATGGGCAATAAAAAACTCCCATGGAATACCCTTTTGTTCTAATTGATGCATCAAAACCATCTTGATGAGAGAATGGTGAAAGAGGCTCTGCATTTGTTGTGAAGGGTGTCTCTTTTGCACAGTATTAGACATCTTATCAATACTCCTATAGAGAAAATAGGGCAAATGTAGCATATTTACCCTAGTGAAGTGCATGAGCAATCTTATGTGGTATGAATAAAGCCTAGAAAACCTCCCCTCACATGTAAAGTATTTCATGATGTTTCTCATCAAGGGCATATATCTCTCTAGCAGATGTGAAAAGAGAAAATGGATTTGTAGTCCTCTTTGTATCTTGGTTTTAGGAAAGGTTCATAGTGGATGAGGTCCAAATTAGCCTACTTGAACCACTTTTCCTCCACACAAGGTATCCCAGTGGCTATAGAAATGGTATCGAGAGATAGCTCAAAGCCTACTCCTGCCAAATTTACTTGTTTGTCATGAAGGTTAAGGATAAAAATCCTAGTCAGCTCAGGATGACTTTGTACTTGTTGTACTCTTTCACAAAAGTTAAAACACCCCACATTCTAGAAACCTAAAACTGTCATAGGATAGGCCATCAACTCCATGGTGTTCGGTGCCTCAAACCTATTTATTATTCCACCTCTTCGTTGATGTCTCCTAGGCCCTTAGCCTCCCTCACCACTATCATTGTTACCCTGCCCTGACATCTTGATTTCATTGTTGCCTTGAAATAAAAATCCTAACTCTGTTTATGAAATGATATGGATAAGTGATGGAATGGTGGTAAAAAGGGAAATATTTTACAAGTGAGTGAGAGGGATGAGTGAAGGGGTAATTTGGGCAAAATGAGAGGCTAAATAATTATAAATGCAAACCAACTAATATGCCAAAACCTTGCTATGAAAACACCTTAGTAATGATGACAATCTGAGAGGGTGGGGTATGCAATGTTAATGCTTTGCAGCGTGGGGATTGATTTTGCAAATGGAGTAAGTGTCTTGGTGGATGAGAAAATTCTCAAGAAGGCACTCTTAGTGTGCTCTTAGCATGCATATGGAGGAGTGTCCTCTAAACAATGGTGTGTTTAATATGAAAATCAGGTTTTTTTCATTTAGGGTTCTTAATTTTTCTTAACTTCACACCATCAAACTGCTTGGAAGAAGGCAAGGCATCCACTTACATCTCAAAAATGTTATGAAGACACTTGGCAGAAACCTAAAGGGTTTTTCAAAGTGTTTGAGTGCTTTCACTAGTGTGGAGGCCCTCCTGGCCAAGAGTGTAGCACATGAATGCAGTGTCAGGTCGGGCATTGTCTGTCGTGCCTTGCCCTAAGAGTGCATGATGTGCACGTAGGTCAGGTCGAGTGGTGTTCGTCATGCCTTGCCCCAAGAGCACAACATGTGCACGTGGGTTGGGTCGGGTAGATGGTGTCGGGCTTTTGTGAACACACAGCACTGTCGGGCCTGTCGGGCTTGTCGAGCAATTAAACGTGCAATGTTTGAATAGGTGTGAGGCCTGTTGGGTCGTGCCAGGAAAGGCTGCACATGGAATTTGAACAAGGGCCAAGCCTACATGAGTAAATGCATAGCGCGCACTTACAGGCACACAACGCATAACTGTTTTGCACGGGGAAGATGCCCAGGCATGCAGTGCATGACTCCAGGCACGCAACGTTTCTGAACTTGCCCAAATTTTCCAGAAACTCACAATTTCCTCTTTGAATACCTTTGATGATCTTTGTAAAATCAAAACGAGTTTTTGAAGGGTGGAGAGGGCCTTTATAGGTATAGAAACTTAATTTCAAACGTAAAACCCACTTTTCTAATGCTTTTAAGCCTTTTAACTTTTCACTGATATTTCTTTGATCCTTTTTCTGCAGGTGAACAAAAACTTACTTGGCCTTTTCTCTTTGGGAGTTTGACATATTCATTTGATATTTTCTCTGGGGGTTGCACTTAGGAGAATCTTCCAAGCTTCTTGTGTTTTTTCATCATAATATTAAACTTGTCTTTCTCACCTTTTCTTACTGATCCTTTTACATTGTTTTCTTTTGCAAGTGATTAGATGATGAACTTAGACTTTCTTTTGGTTTCTTGAGGCATGAAGAGCTCATTCCTACACTTTGGTGAATTTGACCATACAACAGCCTCTTCAATTTGATGTGAAACCTTTACTATAAAACTCAATTTAACCCTTTGATCTTCACATACCTCCTTTTACTGTTTGTAAGCAGATTTTCTCCATTTGGTGAATTTTGACTTCCTTTTGGCTTATTGATGCCCTTCAGCATTTGCTTGACAGGTGACTATGGGAACCCTATCTTCACCTTTCTCACTGATCCTTGGGCATGGTAAACTCACCTTTGACAAGCACTATAGAACTTAAATCATGCTTGCTACCTTCTCTTTTGGCCACTTCTGATTTGCAGGTGACATAACATACTGACTTAGCCTTTTCTGATATTCCTAAAGTTTGATATATTCAATTGCACAACAGAAACCTTACAGACACCTTGGGTTTCCCTCTTAGAGCTCAACACTATGTTTTTATTCCTTTTACCACTGAGTGTGAGTAACTTAAAATTAAAATTTGATCCTCCTCTCGCTGATATTATTTACTTATTTTTCTTTTGAAACAGTGAGGAATTTTACTTTGGCAAACTCTGGGATGATAGACACAGTAGGCCTTTTAAAATCCTCTTTTTGTTGTCATCATGGAGGTCTAACATCTTCATTTTGCTTCCTTTGACCATCTTAGCAAACCCTAGGTTTCTGGGATGTTTTCTCAATGTGATTTGCTACACTAGATCCCTGTTGGGCACACCACTGGCCCAATCAGGCTTAGAAACCTTGATTTCTCTTCTAGACCTAGTGCTTCCTGTCTTCCTTTAGGAACTCATCAGTTACTTTATCAATTTCCTTTGCTGATTTAACTCTTGACATTCCTGCAGAAATGCCAAGCACATTTACCTTTTGCAAAGATTGAAATTGACAAAGTAACCCTCTTTGGAGATTTTCTGCTCTTTCTTGGGCAATCATGTGTTCCTCTTCTTTTACACTCGAAACAACCTCTAGTACAGGAAAAGTAGAGCTTCAAACATTAATGAAAACCCTACAACCTACTAAACCCTAATGACCTAGTGGGAGGATCCTTTGATTTGGTCTTTGACTGAAAGCTTGGGATCTTAATAGTGTAAAAACAAATTTTTTGACCAATTGATGTATTTGACTATATAGAAATTGATGTACTTGATTGATCTAAAAAGCCTATAGAGGTAGTTTTGAGACCATCAATTTTTGAGGAACCCGATGAACATGGGAATGAATAGGTTGGTTGGTAACCCTAGATGGAAAGTGAAGGAGTGACGCAAAGGCAAAACAGAGTGTTGGGGTTATCGGTGGGAACATAGAAAATAGATGAGTGGCATAAGCCCACAAGGGGCCCTTTAGGAATGGCAGGTTAACCATGGAATGGTAAAATAGTAGAATAATGAAAAAATTGTGATAAGGATAATGAAGGTAGTGAGATTTCTAAAAATCATAATATTCAGGAATTTTGTTTTTAGAAATCTAGGACTGATATTTAGTCATCTACAGATAGTAAAAATTATTGATGACTAATAGTGGCTCCACTTGGGGAGGGCAGTTCCTTTTTAGGAGGTGTCTAGGAACTCAGAGCTCAAATCTCTATGGTTTGAAGACCAGTGCCTTACTTGCACTTTGCAGATTTCTTTCCTTCATTTGCTGATGTTCTCTTGAAACCATAATCTCAAAATCTGAAAAGACATGTTTGCTTCAGCTTCATTTCTACCTACACATCATACCTTGCCTAACATTTTTTCTTCCTTTCGGTGCACTTGGGCTGGCAAACCCTTGACATTATTTTATTTTGAAAACATTTAAAAATAAATAAATAAATAAAATAACTATCTACTTGTACCCTTATCACTCCAAGAGTTCATATTAAGCTAATGACCTCTCTTATTCTCTACCTAGTCTACTTTTTTGTCAAGATTAAGCTGTTTGACAAAATTTTCTTCTATAATCTACTAACATGAAATTGAAAACATGAATAAACCATGATTGAGCAATCTGATTTTCCATGGGCTGTGGAATTCAGAAAAGCTACACACAGACATTATTTTTGTACAACGAAAAACTAGAAAACATGAGGGTTGTGATTTAGAATTTGTTAGGCATCCCTATTTTCTCTTGGTTCAGATTTTTGCTTTAGGAATCAACAATATTTTCCTAATCTAATCTAATGACAAGTCAAGTTTAAATGGTTTGACAAGTCTTCTTTCACTAACATATCAGTAGAAATTTAAAACATGTTTAGTCATGATTAGGCTAGATGACTAAACAAGATTCTTTATTTTGAACTAGTAGTGGCATTTAGGCTTTCACACTTTCACCAACACTCTTTTTTTGGGTATGGGGCTATACCTATTCTTTTCGTACCCTCTTTTTCTTCCTTTTTCTATTTTTCTGTTTTTTTTTTTTCCTGATTTTTCATCAATCAATGTTATGTACAATGAATGAAAGCTTCAAACTAGGAATTTTGACAAAAAAAGTGTTTTAGCATCCTGCCATTGACAGGACCTCCGAATACCTCTACTCCATCCAGCTCTTGTAAAAAGAAAGAATTGTTACCTCTAGCTGAATGAATGATGTAAGGACCCTTCCAAAAAATTTCAAACTTGCCATGTTTTCCTTTGTCTTCTCTCTTTGAAAAATATGGATCTTTGTCTCTTTCAGAGGCCCTATTTTTCATTTTTTTCTTTGGTTTGTATTTTTTTCTCTCTTTTTGGTCAAAACAATCTAAAACTAAAGGTAGAAAGATGCTCATAGTGCTGAGCTTCTTTTCTTGCCTATCTATCCTAATCTAACCTATACATGATATACATTCAGCTGGTGAACTCTCTTTTCCAATACAACCAGTCAAGCAGATGATTATATGAGGGATCTAGGTTCAACTCTTTGAGGGTTTTGAAAAAGTCAAAAGGCCACTCCCACCTTACTTGTGTTTGAACAGTAGTGCCTAAACTTTTCTTTACACCTTGCATCAAACTATTCTTAACATATTTTAATTCCCCTTCATCTGTCTTTAAGAAAATAGAAAAGGGGTCTTGGAACAATACCTAAATGTGAGGATTTGGAAAATAAGCTTGATTCAGGACTGTTTCTGTCTTCACTTGGCTAAGCTTGGGACTCTTTTGGGAAATAAAAGACACCTCTTCCTCATGATCACCTGCACTATCAGATTCATCATGTATTGCAATGTTGTACTTTAAAAAAAATGAGATTCTTTAATTGAGTGAGTTGAAATTTGTGTGAAGGTCATCATGTTGATGAGAAGGAGCATTCTTAGGCAATATATCTTCTTGAAATGGTAGCACAGTAACTCTCCTGTGATCATCAAATTCCAAGCCTTCATGTGATTCCAAATTTTCTAAACTTCTCTCATCACTGTCATAGCTGCTATGCATTGGCTAATCACTTTTTTCAAGTTGATGAAACTGAGCTTCCTCCCACAAACCAAATGCTGATTGCTCTACAAAATTAGCTTCTATTTGGATATCATAATCATCGACATATTGATCAAACCATGGAGAATCATCACTATAATTAATGTCACCAACTATACATATTGGACTATCAGATTGTTTTTCTTTAAGTTGAAATATGAATCCATTTTCTGATCCATGATAGCTAGGATTAGGAGGAAAATAAATAGAACTGTTATGTTCATATGAAGTTTTAGAGGCTGATTGCATGTTTATAAGCTGATTTATCTCCCCTTCAGTTAAAAAAGGAGGAATTTTTATCTTTCTTTGGATAGAATTACAACAGTCCTCTTTCTCTTGTGAAGGTTGATTCTGAGGCTGGATGTATTCTTGAGCCTCACCTAGAAGACATGATGAATTATCATTTGTGCCTTTAGATAGGTCCTGTGGGTTCTCTTTCATTCCCTAATTTATTTCATCCTCAACCAACTCTTCTTGATTTTTGTGGTAGTTAACTTGAGCATGAAATCTATGAATTTCCTCTGATAGATCCTCAGGGTGCCAATCTCTTTTTATAATCTGAAATGAATCAAAGCATAAAGGTAGAGATCCTAAAGGTGTTGACTCCTTCTCTATTTCAGATTGTGTGGTTTCAAGATGGCTTAATGGATGGACCTATGGATCTGTAAAAGGGTTTGTATCATCCATCTTGTCCTTGATTGATCCTTTAGAGAAATCCTCTCTGTTTCTATTTGCAATTTGTTGGTAATTCTCTCTTAATAGTGAAGCACAAGATGTAGGAAGGTATTCAGTACTTACTTGAAAACTTTCTACATCTTCTTCCTTGCAATATAGCTCAACATGCATATTTTGATTGTTGCTCTTGCCTTGTAGTGACTGAGTTTGTTTTCCCAAGTAAATAGTCCCGGTTGTTCTGAATAACCAGCTCCAACCTCACCCTTGTACTCTTTCTCTTTCCTATCAATTATATGCATCATTTTGCTGGCTGCATTTATCAACATTTTTAGCTTTATTTCTGAAGAAATCAGTTTCTCTTGAGCTACTTTGTCCCTATTTATTGCTTTCAACTTTTCCTCTCTTTCCAGTATGTTTTATTCCACAGTAATTTCCATATTCTGCATTTCTTCCAGGTTTGAAGGATCTCTTTCTCTTATCTGGAATGCCATTTCTGGGTCAAAAGCATTTGGGTATTGCAAGAGGTCCCACCCTTGGGGTGGCTTTATCTTAGCAGGTATTGCATTGTATACTTTTTTGAACCTGGCTGAAAAGTGTTGTACTATCTCCCTTGGTTGTCTTTTCAAATGATTGTATTCCCTTATGATGAGAAAAACATTTCCCATGACTGCCCACTTATCTAGGAAAACTTGAGTGGATTGATGAAAATTGATAATGCTTGCAACTATAAGGTCTTTAAACCAACTCTTAATTTTTCCATGTAATGATAAGGCGAACATTCTAATATGAAAATCATCTTCTACTACTTCAAATAGGTCAAGTAAATCCTCAAGTGTTTGAATATGTTGTTCAACAGTGATCTTTATATTTTCTCCATCGAAATAGGGCAGCTTATTTGCAAGTTTTGCAGGGAGGGGCTGGAGGATAAGAGGCAAAACTAGAGGCTTATATATTTCTGGGACCTTTGTGGGTATAGATAGTGCAACAAGAGACTTATGACTATTTGAGGTTTCAGCAGGAGTAAGAATAACAGTGTGAGGCTCATGTTTCACTAGGTCTTTCACAGGTGAATCTGGGATTGGCACAGGTGTATAAGTCTACTCATGGTTTGAAATTTGGGGCTTAGCTTATTTATGCTTGATATAATTCCAATAATCAATGTGGATCTCATCAGTGTGTTCTTGATTAGGTTTAAAGTAGGAAATTATTATAAAAACAATAATTTCTTCAATCCAACCTAGGCCTGAGTGCTCTTTCTTTCTAGGATGACTGGTCATGTTTCGGGTTCTTCCTCAAGTGGAGTCTTTAGGTATTTTGTGGAGTCTCCAGGTGGATGATTTCATCTTTTCTATCCACCATCAGCAATATTAGGTTTGATTTACTCATTCCTAGGGGAGTTTGTGAGGACTAGTGGGGTCAACAGGGCTATTGAAGACTAGTGGAGTCACTAGGTGGAGGATGCTTACTGTTTTGAATATGTACTTGTTGTCCACCACCAACAACTGAATGCCAATCTAAGGATGTTTGTAGGTTTTCTGAGATCTAAGGTATACTTAGTCTGTCACTAACTCAGAATGTCCCACTGTGATCACCAAAATGTTAGAGTCCCATGATTTGGCAGATTGGAAAAACCAAATGACAGGGTAACATAAAACCAGTCTTTGGATTCCTAGGACCTAGCCTTCCTGGATTCGAAGAGGGCTCTCTCTATTAGATTCAAAGGATGTGTTCTTGTTTGCTTTAGATGGCTGATTTTAGGCTAGTTATTAAGTGTAGGGTTTGTTGATTGTTTGGTTGGGTAAGATGAATAGGTAGAATAGGTGGAATGAGAGGTCTTTAAATCATTGGGCTATGGAGTCAATGAAAGTCATGGATGTATCAATAATGAATCAAAGTGTAGTGCAGGGCCGATTTAGCAATGTTAATGGATGCTTAAGGTTATTAGTGAAATGGGATGGACATGAAGTTGGTGAATAAGGTGGGGCAAACGGAAATCAAGAATCCTTTGTCAAATACCTATAACAAGGAGGTCTTAAACACTGATAAGAAAAAGATATAATTCATGAGGTAGGGCAAACCATTAAGCTCAATGAAAATACTTAATCAAATGAATATCCAAGATAAACATTTAGTGACGCACAGCAAGGAAGAAATCTTATCTAACTTGAGTGATTTTCACCTGGAAAGTTTAAAAAAATTTAAGATGACAAATAAATTTAATCAATCAAAGAGGGAACTCCTAGACATTGTTGACCAAGCTACAAATAACTCTAAGGAAAATTGATAGGCATGAACAAAGGGAAAGATTGAAACAAGACCTCTTTGACTTAACCTAGCAAGCAATACTTCAAAGAGAGGTTTCAAAGGCAGAGTTTAGATAGTATCAAATATGCAGGGCTTAACATGAATCATATTTGTAAACTAGCATATTAATGAAACAAGCAAGTTTAGGTGAGCCCAAGGAGTAGTTAAGAATTCCTCAATATGAACCAAATAGAGGAAAACATCAAGGCAATAGAAGGCAGGAGGACTAAGGTGCTTCAAAGAGAATTTCTTAACCTATACTCTTCGGTTATACTGCAAACAAAGAAGGATGAAACATAATGATAAAAATAAAACCTGAACAAATTAAAAATACATCACCATTAGTCAAGCTAAGGAATCCTGCAAACAAGCTTCTCCATCATCAGTCCAAGCAAGCCATTCATAAACTCCACAACACCAATTTCTTCTCCAAGCTCATAAAAACCATGTATTGCTCTTGAAACTCATCAAATGCCAACATTTACAATTAAGTCCTCATGCTCTATTTAACTCAAAAAATGAGGAGGTGGAAACCATAAGAGGCTTATAGAAACCCTTAAAAACCTCATAAATGTCATAAATGCCCAAGAGACCATGCAAGGCCCAAGGCACATAATATCCTATGAAATAAATGTCGAAATAACTTCTTGCACCTAATTCTAGAGTGATTTGCCTCAAAAAACACTAAAATATGATTTTTCAATAAATGAGTGTGTTTTGTTGACTTGTGGTCCAAAACACACTAAACAACCCATTTGCGTAGCACCACTTTAGCAGAAAATAGACTCTTTTGCAACGAAGTTTTGGACCCCTTCCCAATTTCAGATTTGGCTCCATGATGGCTCGTTGGAAATCCTGATGAGTCTACTTTCCAAAAAAGTTTGTATTTTCCTGATCCAGCTCTTTTAGCCTAGTCAAAATGTCAAAATCCCAAGGCTGGTATTAGCGCAACACCACCTCCAGCAGAAAATAGGCTCTGTTGTAGACAAGTTTTGGACCACTTCCTAATGTCGGAGTTTTCTCCGTGATGGCTCTTTGGAAAGCTTGATGAGTATAATTTCCAAAAATGCTTATATTTTCCTGATCTAGGCTCTGTAACTTGTCCAAAATTTCAAAATCCCAACGCTTCTTATTAGCGTAGTGTCGGGCTTGAAAAGGAGGCAGAATAGTGAAAATGTAAGTGTTTTTTAGCCTTCTGAGGGGTCAAAACTGCTCCAATTGCTTTGAAATTTTGTGAGAAAAGTGTACTAGCCATGAGAAGTCTAAAACTGCTGATTTTTCCCTCTAAGGGTGCTCCAAGGATTAGCGTAGCGCCAGTGGCGCTGTGCTAATATTCCTTCAAAATCACAAAAAACAAAAAGTTGCCCAAATTTCATCAAAATTGGTGGGGGTCTTCGTTAAGGGGTTTGAGAGACTTATTGAGAAGCTGATGCCAAAACTCCAAGGTTTTTATGACATTTTGCTTCCTTTAGGGTTTGGATTCCAATGAGGGCCTCTTTGATATGCCAATGAAAAAAGGTGTGATGTTAGTCTTGTTGATGTCTTTATCATGGCCATGGTATTCATTTTTGTCACTTGCTTCATCTGTATTCATGGTGCCTTTTGTTTCTGCACTATCGTCACCTTTTTCATCTTCATCCTTGTCAAGCCCTCTACCCTTTTCTTCATTGTATGCCTCTGTATCTTCTTCACTTTGATTTGCCTTTTCTTCCTCTTCTTTATCCTTTGTTTCATTGTTGGTTTCCTCTCCTACAATTCTCATGTAATTTTCACTCTCCACCTCTTCATTTCCTTCAAAATCCTCTTCCACAGTGGCAGAGTTTTGTTCACTATTTTGTTTACTGTTTTCATGGTCATGCTCACTGTCCCTTTGACTGTCATGTTCATTGTGCTCTTCTTCAGCATCATTTCCCTCTTGCTCTTCCTCATTGATTATGTTTATGCCTCACTGATTTCATTACCTCTACTATCATCACTCTGTTCATCATTTGCTGGCTCATCCTCATGTTCATCATTTGTTGGCTCATCCTCATGTTCATCATTGGTTTCCATGTACTCTGCCTCAAAATGATCTTCTTGGTTTCCAACATTATCATCAAACTCATTTTCATTGTGGACTGATTCATCATTAGCTTCATCCTAATCTTCATGTGATTCTTCATTGCCTCTTAGCTCCTTTACAGGCCTTGGAGGCAAATTTAGAAAGTAGCCTTTAAGTCTCAAAGCAATTTTTTTTTTGTTTGAGGTTTTCTGCATTAGCGCATTGCCATAAGTTGTGCCCATGGATTAGCGCAGCACCGGGTAGTCCTTCCCATGGATTAGCACAGTGCCATGTATTCCTTTCCATGGATTAGCGCCGCACCGTGTAGTCCTTCCCATGGATTAGCATAGCGCCACTTATTTGCACAATGCTAAAAAGGGGTCCACTTGCAGACAAGTTTTGATGACCTTTCCGAAGTTGGATTTGGGCCAGTGATAGCTCGTTGGAAAGCTTAAATTTTTTTTTTTCCAAATATACCATTTTTTTCCTGATTTGAGTTGATTTTCCAAACCAAACATTGATTTTCCCAAGACTGGTAAAAAAGTGCTGAATTATGGTGCAGAAATGCAGAGTGCTGGTGGAGACCACTTTTGGATGCCTTCCTCAGTTCCAAATTGAGCTCATGATAGCTCATTGAAAATATATTTAATTATATTTGTCATTTGACTCATTAAGAAAGTCATTTGGACACTCCAGCTGTGAGAAAAACGGATTTTCCCAAGGTCACTGCAGAAGTGCAGAAATTCTCCCGTGACACCTGTATTTTTGACATTTCTCCAAAACCATGAAACCTGTGTAAAAAAGGAAGGAGTTTTTTATTATTAGCCCTATGACGGACCAAAAAATATTTCAATTTTTCCAAATTCATCTCTTTTTTGTTAGAAACATATTTTTAAACAAAGCTGGCCCTAGGTGTGGCAAATGACTTGGCCCTTGGAATGAATTCTTGGAAAATGATGGAGGCATGATTTTTATGAGTTGGTATGGACTTATGCTTGCTGATATGATATATCAAATGGATCCTTTGCTCTTATTCATCCTTTCCATAGCAAACCCTATCTTAGTTGGAAGAGGAAATTAGGGTTTGGTGTAGGGGATTTAGGACTGCCTTGTAGAGGGAAAGGAATGAAGGGGTTAAGGGTTGTCTAAATTCTTGTGGACATTTTGGGGGATAGGGATAGATGTTAGAGAGTAGGGGAAAGTGGAATTTCAAGAATTGAGTGAGGGGAAAGGATCCAAAAGGGTAAAACATAGGCCTAGTCTCAAAAAGTGTCAAATTGTAGCAATAGGCTAGGATTTGTAGAAAAATGATGAGTTTGAGGGATAAGAGTGATGGGAAGTGTTTATGAAGGTATATTAAGGATAGGAGGAGGTGTAAGAGCATCAGAATACAAGCCTTTTTTATTTTTTAACCATGGAGGTCCTAAAACCAAGAAAAAATTCCCTCAAAAACCCTATTTGGATAATGGATTCATAGGCAAGGGACAAACAGAGTAATGAGATTTATGGGTGTGAAAATGGGACAAAGATGAGAGGCATGAGTCCATGAGGGATCTTCTGTGAGTGATAGGCTGACTATGACATGATAGAGTCGGGAGATATTGAAAATTTATCTTAAGGATAGTGAAGACGGTGAGATTTCTAGAACTCACAATATTCATGAATTTTGTTTCTAGAAATCTAGGATAAGCATTTAGTCATCTATTAAAAGAAAAAAATTACTAATGACTAAGAGACATTGTTAAACTTGGTGCAATAATCTTGCACACTTTCCCCTACATTCCTCTTAAGATTTTTGTATTCCAAAAGGATTTGGAGGGGATTTTTCTTGACTTCCCACTTGTTTATGAAAGTTTGGTAGAGGGAAGGGAGATGATGGATGGTCTTAGGAGTTAATGCTTTGAACCATTTTTTGGCTTCACCTCCTAAGCTTTGTGCAAAGATCCTCATTTTAATGTTTTCTTCTTCTATTTCCATGTAATCACAGGAATCATTTATCCTATCTACATGATGTTGGGTAGTGATGGATTTAACCCATATGAAATGAGGGATCTTGGATTGGTAGTCATTTAGCAAATGTACTAGAGGTTGTGGTAAAACCAAGGGACCATACAAAGCTACCATGATGGGATCTAATGGGTTACAAGCTAGATTTAGAAGGGGAGGATTTGTGAGAGGTGGAGGGGAATGAAATGAAGTGGTTTGAACAAAGGAGGTATGGATGGGTGTGGTGGAAGTACTTGGACCAGCAGGTTGAGTATGAGTAGATTTGGTATGGAAAGAGCTGAAGTGATGGAGAAGTTGAAAGTCAGGAGGGGTGGAATGAGAAGCTTCTCTACTTGAACTCTGTTTCAAATCTATGGGCTCAAGGTCATTTTGGTAAATATCAGCTTGTGACTTGGTTCTGAAAAGGCTTCTTGTATGGTGCAAATCAAACTGGATGTCTTGCAAGACTGTAAGATGTTCGAGGGCAGAGCTTGCTCTATGAATGGTCCTCTTAGTAGTTGAATTTTCAGATTTAGAAGTTTGCCACAAAATATTTTATGGGTCACCAACTATGGGGGGAGGGTTTGGGTCTGGGTGAGATCTGGTGCTAATTCTCTGAGAAGCCAGATTTCACATTCAAAATGTAGAGAGGCTGAAATTTTAGGACTGTTTTCAGAAGGTTAACCGCTCTTAGTGCTTGGTGAACTCATACAGTGTATAGCTAGGTTTGTTAGACTTCTCAAGGCTGATTTGACACAATCATGGGGATTCTAAAGGGACCTAGTAGAGTTAATAGGCCTACTGGGGCTAGTGGAGTCGCCAGGTGGATATTTTTTGTTGTTTTAAGGATGTATTGTTACGGTCCATCACCAATAACTGAAAAAAACCAATCTAGGGATGTTTTGGGGTTTTTCTGAGTTTCTTATGTAGCCCTAAGGTTTTTATGAGTGTCCTATAACTGAGTCGTCATTTTTCTAGGATGGTGAAGCAGTCAGATTTTATACTTGGCTAACAATTTAGTTTTCTATGATTAGGAAAGGGTCTATGAGACTATAAGAGGTATTCAGGCTACTATGTACTCAGGGGTCCCACCATGATCACCAGAATGTTAGGGTCCCGTGATTTGGTAGATTGGCCAACCCAATGACAGGGTAACATGAAACCAATCTTTAGAGTCCTAGGACCTAGCCTTCCTGGACTCAGAGAAGGCTCTCTCTATTAGATGCAAAGGATTTGTTCTTGTTTTCTTTAGATGGTTGATTTTAGGCTAGTTATTAAGTGTAGGGTTTGTTGATTGTTTGGTTGGGTAAGATGAACATGTAGAATAGGTGGAATGAGAGGTCTTCAAATCATTGGGATATGGAATCAATGAAAGTCATGGGTGTCTCAATAATGAATCAAAGTATAGTGTAGGCCTGATTTAGCAAGGTTAATGGATCCTTAAAGTTATGAGTGAAATGGGATGGATATCAAGTTGATGAATAAGGTAGGGAAAAGAGAAATCAAGAATCCTTTCTCAAGTACCTATTACAAGGAGGTCTTAAACATAGATAAGCGAAAGATATCATTCATGAGGTAGGGCAAACCATTAAGCTCAATGAAAGTACTTAAACATATAAATATCAAAGATAAACATTCCAGTGAAACATAGAAAGCATAAGAGCTTATCTAACTTTAGTAAATTCACCTTCAGAATTATAAAACATATAATATGACACAATAAATTTCATCAATCAAAGAGGGAACTCCTAAAGATTTCTGATTAAGCTATAAATAAATCTGAGGCAAAATGATAGGCATGGGCAAAGGGCAAGATCGAAACAAGACCTCTTTTACTTAACCTAGCATGCAATACTTCAAAGAGAGGTTTCAAAGACAGAGTTTAGATAGTAAAAAAATAAGCAGGGCTTACCGTGAATCATATTTGTAAACTAGCATACTAATCCATTAATGAAACAAACAAGTTTAGGTGAGCCTAAGGAGCAGTTAAGAATTCCTTAATATGACCCAAATAGAGGAAAACATCAAGGCAATAGAAGGCAGGAGGACTAAGGTGCTTCCAAGAGCATTTCTTAACCTATACTTCTATGTTCTACTGCAGTAAAGAAGGATGAAACATATGATAACAAAAAGACATGAAAAAATTAAGAATACATCACCATTAACCAAGCTAAGGAATCCTGCAAACAGGCTTCTCCATCATCAATCCAAGCAAACCATTCATAAACTCCACAACACCAATTTCTTCTCCAAGCTCATAAAACCATGTATTGCTCTTGAAACTCATCAAATGCCAACATTTACAATCAAGTCCTCATGCTCTATTTAAATCAGCAAATGAGGAGGTGTAAACCATAAGAGGCTTCTAGAAACCCTAAAAAATTCATAAATGTCATAAATTCCCAAGAGACCATGCAAGGCCCAAGGCACATAATATCCTATGAAATAAATGCCATAACAACTTCTTGCACCCAATTCTAAAGTGTTTTGCCTCAAAAAACACTAAAATATGATTTTGCAATAAATAAGTGTGTTTTTTTTTTTACTTTTGGTCCAAAACACATTAAACAGCCTCATTTGCGTAGTGCCATTTTAGCATAAAATAGGGTGTTTTGCAACTAGGTTTTGGACCCCTTCCCGATGTCGGATTTGGCTCTGCGATGACTCGTTGGAAAGCGTGAAGAGTCTTATTTCCAAAAATTCTTGTATTTCCTGATCTAATTCATGTAGCCTAGTAAAAAATCTCCAGACTATCATTTGCACAACGCCAGGCCCAAAACAGTGGCAGAAAGGTGAAAAAAGTGAGGTTTGACCTTTTGAGGGGTAAAATCTACTCCAAATCATCTGAAATTCGGTGAGAATGATGTGTAGGTTGAGATAAATCAAAAAATGTCAATTTATTCTCTTGGGTATGCTCCATGTGTTTGTGTAGCGCTAGTGGCGCTGCGCAAATGAGGCTCAAAAATCTCAGAAAACCAAAAATGCTCCAAATTTGCTCAAAATTGGTGGAGAGCTCCCTTAAGGGGTCTTGGGAAACTGTTGAGAAGCCTCGGCCAAAATTCCAAGGCTTTCATGCTTGTTTTCCTCTTTTAGGTTTTGTACTTCTAGGAGGGCCTTCTTCAATTTGGCACAAACAAGCTTGTTTTTCCTTGCATAATGCTTGGTCTTCTTTCTTTGCAGCTCCAACCCTTCATTTTCCTTCTTCAGCTTGGTCTCCAAGAATATGTTTTCCCTCTCAATCCATGACTCCTGATCATGTTCAATTTCCATGGCAAGGAGTTTAGTGCGGGAAAGTTGCTCTGCTAGGGTTGATTCCTCTTCCTTTTGTTTTTCCAATGCTTTCCTTAACCCTATGGTTCTAGGCCTCTTCCTAGGTTGTTCCTCTTCTTATTCAATTTCTTCATATGGGCCCATGTATTATTCTAACTTCACTTGTGCTCTTTGGGCTTCTTTTCAGGCTTTGAGTGCTCTATCCTCATAGATGGCTTGCTGGGCACTCATTTGCTTATTCTCCATCTGATAGAAGTGGATAACATCCTTTTCACACTCTAACTCAGCTGGTAGGTCTTCTATTTGTGCAGTCTTGTTTTGGAGGAGGGAGCTTAAAATTCTTGTTTCATTTTCTTCATCATTGTCTATATGAATAAGTTCAAACTCCCTTTCTACTTCAGGATCTTCTTCTTCCACTTCTACCTTCTACTTACTCTTTTCCATATTTTCCTTGCCCTTGCCAAGCCTTGAAGTTGATGTAGATGGCAAGGCCCCTTACCTTTTGGAGGCAGCAACCACTTACCTTGGCCCTCTGTAGTATGTGCATGTGAGAGGAGTGATGGGGGTTTTGAAAGTTTTTTCATTATGGCTGTGACCCTTGGTATTGTCATCAGCTCCTTCACCTTCACTAATATCCTAATCAGTCATTCCATGATCTGTTTGATTACTGCCCTCTTGACCTTCATCATCCTCTGCACTGCTGTCATTCTCATTGTCACTAAGAGGCTGATTAGGGTCGTGACTGTCGTGACAGCTATCATGACTGTAATGACCTTCTCCTTTGTTGTCCTTTTGCTCACTGACTATTCTATCAGTGTCATTTTCTTTGTAACTGTCTCCTTTATCAATTTTTGTTTCTTCTTCTTCGTCTTCTACCTCATCACTTTCTTCTTCGTCACTGTCCTCTTTCTCCTCTTCACTGTGATATAATTTCTCTGTTTCTTATTCATTTCCTCCAGCATCTTCTTCCATGGTGGCAGAGTTTTGTTTACTTTCTTTTTGACTGGCAGCTTCATCATTTTCCTCACTATCTTCTTGGTCCTCACTTTGTTCATCTGCACCATCCTTTTCTGCACTTGGGGCTGACTCATATGCATCAATACCATCACTGTCTCCTACGGACTTGTCACTATTTTTGTCTTCACTATTGCTGTGCTTATTTCCTTCTTCCTCATCATCATTATCCTCCTGATCTTCCTCATTAATCTTTGTCTCTACCTTACTAATTTATTCATCTTCACCCTGATCTTCCTGTGATTCTTCATTGCCACTTCCTTCTTCACCTGATGCACCAAGAGAAGGAGAGGAACAGAGGTTTGCCTATGGTGAGGGTACTTGGGCAGATGAGGAAGGCATATTTGGTTGATGAGGAGGCTATGGGTTCGTAAAGGCTTCATGGGTTATAAAAACATCCCAAGGTATACCCTGCTGCTCCAACTGATGTAATATCACCATCTTGATCAAGGAATGGTGGAACAAGCTATTCATTTTCTATGGGTAATTCCTCCTCCAGACAATATAAGACATTTTCTCAATGCTCCTATAGAGATAGTAAGGTAATTTTAGCACCTTAACCCCTGTGAAATGCATGAGGAGTTTGACATGATAGGTATAGATTCTGGAGTACCTTCCCTCACAGGTGAAGTATTTCATGATAACCAACATCAAGGAGGAAAATCTTGTTTTGATGAATGGCTCAAAGAAATCTTTGTCTAACTTTCCCTTCTTAAACCATTTCTCACCCACTGAAGGGATACCTATGGCTTCAGAGATGGCACCTGCTGAAATCTCAAAATTCCCTCCTACAAGGTTTAAGTGCTTGTTATGTAGGTTGAGAATGAGGAGCCTTGTGAGCTTAGGGTGTCTCTTCACCTATTTTACCTTCTCACAAAACCGAAAGAATCTTGCATTCTGAAAGTATGAAAGGATCATAGGAGAGGAGGTGATGGCCACAATGCTTTAAGGCTCCAATCTATTGACTTTTCCTCCCTTATTTTTTGGCCTTAAAGGCCTTTGACCAGTTTCATTACCACTGTTGTTTTCAGCCCCTGACATAATGATATGAGAGGTGGTTTGACAACTTAGGGTTTGGTGAAGATGAAGTGAAAAAAGTGATGGATTCAAATTTGGAGGATGGGTTATGTGGAGGCTAGCGTCTTTAGGGTTTAGTGGATTTTGAGCTTAAGGAAGCCCTTCTCAACTGTGTTTGCAGACACCTTAACTCACTAATCATTACATGACATATAACCTGGTTTTTAGGAGGTTTTTATACACAGGCTCCTTTGCCCACAAAGCCTAGTGTTTTACCCTTTTAGGGTTTTAACCTTTAAAAAGCCATAAAAGACTAAAAACAATTTGAAATTTTCTTGAGGATTACGGGAGACAACCACTTACCATTTTTGGCTCTTCCACAGACCCTAAAGGTAGCTTAAAGGATGAAAATTTGAGTCAGGGCATGCGTTTTTTGCTTTGGAAGGCCCTCTACATTTGCGTAGCGCCCCGCCTGGGTTGTCGGGTCGGCCTTGTTTGCACAGTGCCGACAAGGTCAAAATAGTGGTTAGCGCAGCACCGGGCGGGAGACAGTGTCTACCCATCTCCTGGTTGAGTCGAGTGGAGTTATTTGGGTAGTGCCCAAACGCGTGCAGAGTTTTTGGGTGGAGCTTTTAGCGCAACGTCGGGCTGTGGCAGTGTTTCATCGATCTCCGGGTGAGTCAGGCCTACATTTGCGTAATGCCCAGGGTTTGCATAGCGCCCGATGATATTTGCGCAGTGCCGTTCAAACTTGAATGGGTGGGGGGGCTATTAGCATAGCGCCAGCCTGCATTTGTGTAGCACCGATGATTTGCGCAGCGCCCGAACACTTAGCCCGGAAAATGGTCAAAAAACACTATGTTTCTTTTGCTGAGGCTTTCTTTCTTCCACCAAGTGTCGAATTAGTTTAAAGTGAGATTAAAATAAACCTTTATTCTCCTTGATAAAATTAATTTAAACTTGAAAACCCACTTTACTATGTTTTCAATCCTTTTTCTTTTACTGATAACTTTTTATCTTTTACAGGGGCTTTGAAAGTTCTCTTCAAGGTACCTTTTCTTCTCCTTCATGTGGTGATAGTTGGCTAAGGGAGTGTAAAGGCCTCTTTCATCCTTTTTACCTTTGAAAACCTGGGCACTTATTCAAGTTGTCCTTGGCATGTATTTGTCAAATTGAAAACACTTGTTTTTGTCTTTTTGGTCTTCTTGAGTATAATGGACTTAAAACATATGTTTCTCACGTTCTCTGATATTTTTGAAAGTGATGTATATTTGGTGGGAAAAGTTTAGAAATTCAAACCATTTTATGTCTCCCCTTGGCCACTTTTTTTCTTGTGCACGTGCCTTCAAAACATTTTCTTTTGGTGTTCTTAGTCTCTTTAAGAGTTTGACATCTCATTTCTCAACAGTGACTTATATTTCAACTTGATTTCTCATTTTGACACTTTACTCTATGCTTGCCTTCTTTTGTTTACTTTGAAGACCTTTGATTGCATTTGGGAAGTTAGCCATTTAAACTGACATTCTTTGCCATTTCTCCTTTTGGTGGAGGTGAAGCAGTGCTGCTTTGACTAACCATAGAGAGCCCGTTGGATGTCCTTTGAAATGCCATCTACTGTTAAGAAGGAGGCCTTATCATCTGTCTTGGACCTGCTCTATCCATCTTTCCAAAATCTTAGGTTTCAGGGTTGTTAGAGAAAAATAAGAAGTGTTGTCTTCTAAGTTCTCTATAACCCTTCCAAAATTCATTTATTATTTCTGAAAATCTTCAATGTATACTTGGTGGAGTTGAGGTGACTTCTGTCCTTGTGGCCCTTGTACTGGCTTCTTGATTTGGCACCACTGTTTTTCCAACTAATCACCAAAACCATGATTTTCTTTAAACACAGGTTTGTTGTCTTCACTGTAGATGTCTTCTAGTGATTATTTCATCCCATTACCTTACCTCTTCTTATGTTGATGGAAACCTTGATCATTTTTGTAGAAATGTGAACAAGGGCAGCTGTCCCTTGTAAAATTTGTGATTTGGCAAAGGAGGTCTTCCTTAAATGGATTTTTGATCAGTTTTGGACTAAGTTGCTTGTCCCTCTTCTTATTTGAATGCAATCTCCTTACACAGGAAAAACAGAGATTTTAGGATACCAAATCCATCCTATGACCTGTGAAACCTTAGGTGACCTAGTGGAAGGTTCCTTGGACCTTGCTTTTGACTGAAAAATTAGACTTTGGGATATTTTAGGTGTAAAACAGATTTTTTGATAGACTGATGTATTGAAGATCTAAAATCCAATGTACTTGATTTATATAAAGAGCCTACAGAGACAGTTCTGAGACCATCAATGCTCGAAGCATTAAGGAGATGTAAGAGAGATGGATGTTGGTGGCCCTAGGTGGTAGTAGAGGGGTTTAGGTTAAAAAAAAATAGTGGATTGAGGCCAAAGGTGACACAACAAAGACAAAATGAGTGATATGAGACCATGATGGGTTTTATGGGGTGGGTGCGATGAGCTTGACATGATGGGATGATGAAATAGTGAAAAAATTATCTTAAGGATAATGAAGGCAGTGATATTTCTAGAACTCACAATGTTCATGAACTTTGTTTCTCGAAATATAGGGCAATAATTTAGTCATCTACAAAGGAAAAAATTACTGATGACTAACACTCACTACCAGCCGTTCAAATCCACCATGATCAACAATTTTCGAAATCACTGATCCACTCTCATGAAGTCACTTCTCCTCTACTCTATGTAGGCCTTGTTTCATATATTTTCACACTAGATCCCAAGGCTTTCAGCTCAACTTGATTTATCTCTGTAATACGATTTCTAGCAATAAGACACCATCAAAAAATAAAAACACCACAACAAGTATTCCCTCCATTGGAAAAAATAGTGGCCACAATCTATCAATAAAGAACTAAACAATAATATCACCATTAACAAAAAAGATATCATGCTCAGTCTTAATATCAAACCCTCACTCCAAAATATAAATTTTTCATAATCAAATCAACAACATAAAACAAAATGGTTATTTTCCAAATGCACCAGTAGATCCTGCAAAAACAAATGTGAGAGTCGAAAACTTGAAGCTATAACAAGGTCTTTGTTATCAAAAAATCAGACCTGATTGGCTACCAATCAAATCAATCTTATGTAATTGTTTCAAACCAACCTTTTGATTGAGGCTTAACCTCCTCAACTTGAGAGGGCTCTCTCAAGGGTTAATGATTTTTGATAAGGATATAGATGGCTAAGTCTATGTGGGGTAACAAGCATATAAAAATGTATATTGGTTGTAAATCACATTAGAAAATGTAAATTGGGCTTATGGAGTCATAATAGCTTCAACAAAACCAAACCATCTACTTAGCATGGAAGTCAAGGCATATTAGAGTTCAAGTGAAAGAAATACATATGTGAAACTGGAAAACACACAGTTAGTTTGTCTATGAAGGAAGTCAGAGCATCAATGATGAATTCTGAGTAACATAAGCAAACACCACTACAATAAGATATTAAAAGGATGCTATCATAACATGAACATACTAGAACTCTTTATTAATCTTGAGTTGGCCAAGTAAAAAACTCTGTGGTAAGCTGAAAACAGTCACATACAGTAAACACATTATTTTTGCTAAAAAATGTCCAACCCTTAGAATTTCGAATTCTTAGTCTTTATAGAACATTTACAACCATAGGATAACCATCTCCTCATATAGATACATCGAATTCCTTCTTGTTGACACCTTTCCTAACCATGAAACATTGTATTTATTACAAAATGACAATTGCAAACCTAATGAACAGTCCTATTACAAATAGGAAACAAACTCAATAACTCTACTCCTAACAACCTTATCTAAAACAAATCACATCATTTTCTAACTAAATTCCCATTTGTTAAAATCAAAATGTTAAGCTCCACCACTGCATGACTTTAACGCTGATCTCCTGCAAACTAGGAAATTGTCCCCTATTTTCTAGGCTTATGATTATTTGAGTTCTTGAGACCCTTTAACCACCATGAACCCATGATTTCGAAGCTATCTATTGTCAAGAACTGAAATAACATATGTCCAAAATTATCTACAAGTTCCGGCTGTACAAAACTATCATTAAACTGCCTAAAATAGCAAAAACAGACCGGCGCTATGAAAACAGCACAATTTCGTAGCGCAGTCTTTTAACCTATTTTATTTAAAAAAACCCCAGCTTCTTTCTTCCATATTTATCTTTATATTCACTTAACAAAGCTTCCCTAGAAATTTTAGGTCATAATACACACATTTTGCTTCCAAAAATTTATAAGAAAGGGTGAAAAAAGCTGCTACAACAGTTTCATAGTGCATTTCACCCTTTTTACACTGTTTGTGCTACGAAACTACTGAGTGAGCAGTTTTGTCCAAATTTTTCCAAAATTTAAAGTGTGAATGTTCAAAAAGCTTAACATAGATCTAATTTCATCATATCACTTGAAAAACAGAGTCATTCTAGCCTTCTTGAGGTCCCTTCTTCATTTGTAATAGGTTGGCCTATTGGTTTTTCCTATTTTTTTGTGAAAAATAGGTCTTGGGACAAAGCCTATATCTCTTACTCCATGATGTATTTTGAGAAACAGAAGGAAATTTTTGTAGGAAATTATGTCTTGAATAAAAATGTCCCTTGGTTGTTTGAACCATATTTCCTGTTGTCCAGAAAATTCCTTTGAAAAAAATGTGTAAAACAGGAAAACTCTGTTTCTGAAAATAGGGCTTCAAAGAAAGCCTTATATCTCCCAACTGATAACACATATGAGAAAAGTGAGAGAGATTATTGTATCTAGGGCTGTTACAAAGACACAATTCTTTCATAATTCCAAAATAATTTTTCATTTGGCCATAAACTGAGCTTTAAGTTGACTGCTAAACAGTCATGTACAGGACATTTTATAACAGTAGTTTCGTAGCGTATTTTAATTTATCCATTTATCCCAACTAATCATTAATATGAGGGAACTGAGAGAGGTTTATCTATTTAGGTCTGTTAGGAAGAAAATACTCTTTCATTTTTCCGAAATACATTTTCAGTTTCTTAGAAACCTCCTTGGAATTTGACTACTCAAAACAAAAAAACAGAGTTTTTGCTTCATCACTTTTAGCAGTTTCGTAGCGCAAATCAACTTTTTTGAACTAGCGGCGCTACGAAAGTAAGGTTTCTTGGCTAATTTGACCAGCTTTGACATGAGACTTTAGAAATTGACTCAAAAATGGAAATTATGGATATTTGACAATGAATGGACCTTAAAAAAGACTTTATTTGAACTTATGGATGGGCTTTGAACTTATAAAAATCTAACCTACCCTTAAACAAACCCTAAATTGACTTCTAAACTTAATTTGAACCATGACCAAAAAAAACATGACACAATGATGTTTTGAAAATTTTTGGGTGATAACAGAGGCTCCACTTAGAATAGTGTGCCCCTGTGGTACACTAAGAACCAGTAGTTCCAGTGCTGCTATCCATCTTCTTGGAATAAAAACTCTGAAATTTTGCCAAATCTTCTTCAAACTCTTATGGCCTTCACCTTGGGCTCAAGCTTGATGATCACTGCAGAAGAAAAAAATATGTACCTACTGAAAGGATGCTCAATCAACTTTGAGCTTATTCACACATTCCTACCTACCCTATCAGCTGCAATATCCATTTTTAACTCAAGGAACATGAAACTTCCAATGAAGGCAGTCATTGTTCTGATATGACACTTGAATATCTTGACTGTGCTTGAACCAAAAGTAAACATGATACTGAAATGACCAAGGCAACATGAGATGTAACTGATCTTCAAAATAAAAATATAACTGGAAATCTAGACTGTAGAAATCTTCCATGTATTCAACTATAGGATCAAAGAAGACATGATATGTTTGATGCTTTTCATGAGATTCTAAAACTTTGGACAACTCATCCATGCTTTAATCAACCACATAAGACTTCAGTTGTGTGCTTTCAAACTTCTTTTCAAACTGATTGAAAAAAATAGTGTATTCTTCCTCAATCTCTAAGAAGAAAGGTAGCAACACACCCTCTTTGTTTTCTGGCATAAAAATCATTTGAAAAGACTGATATTGATCATGATTACTATGAGATTGAATTTTATCTTTTGAAACTTGAATGTCCTTTTCAATTTTCTCTGCAACTTCATCCACAAACTGAATCTTATCTTCTGACTTACACTCGAATGATTTCAAATTAGAAGACAAGGATAAAGAAAAATTTTCACCCACCTTTTCCTTAGTGTGATCATTATTTGATGTAGGCTGATATAAGGAAAGACATGAAAAATCAACACTTTCCTTAACTTGAGGGTTATAGAAACTATCTTCCAGTATTTCCTCTTGTTGTTTACAATGATTCTCATACTCCCGATGATCAAAAGACTGACAAGTCTGCTGCAACCTTTCATCAAACTCAGAGGATGTATCATAATTTTCATAAATAAACTTCTGTTGGGTTTAATTTTCATCTAAGAAAGAGGTTATCCTTTCTTCTTGGTGATGAAAGGGATTGTCATGAAGGGCTTCTAAAATTTCCTCATCCATGAACTCATCATCTTCATAACAATTCTCCAAATATTCAATAAAACTCACACAATGTTTACAACATTCTTTGACCAGCAATAAGGAGGGATGACACTCTTCATACATATCATAAAATGCAACATGAAAATCAGCAAGAGAATATAATGAACCATTTGGAAAGATGTCATACCAAGACCGTGCTTTTCATTCTAAAGTGGCCATAAACATCTTCATGAGACAATCCTCAGGGAACTGAACCTTAAGACTGCGTACATGCATATGGAATCTAACCAAATGAAGAGCATCATTGTCTTTCTTTTTATCTTTGAATATAGGAAGATTAGTTAATCATTTAACCTTTGGCATAGGATTTGGAAAACCAGGGATATGAGACTAATTCATAGGGCCATACCTGGCATTTATTCTTGCAATGGAACTCATTCTGAAACTTCATCAAGCTACTGATTTTCAAGAAATGGAGTCACCTTGCAATTGATTATTTGATGTGTGGAGTCACCAAGGTAGATGCAGCCTAGAAAATCTTCTTGTCCTCCTGCTACCTTCAGAATTTCAGCTTCAAAATCTTGGGAAAGTATAATATTCATACTCCCGGCAGACGTACCAAAATGTTATCAAAAAATTAGACCCGATAGGCTGCCAATCAAATCGATCTTATGTAACTGTTTCAAACCAACCTTTTGATTGAGGCTTAGCCTCCTCAACCTGAGAGGGCTCTCTCAAGGGTTAATGATTTTTGATAAGGATATAGATAGCTAACTCTATATGGGGTAACAAGCATATAAAAATGTATATTGGCTGTAAATCACATTAGAAAATGTACATTGGGATTATGGAGTCATAATAGCTTCAACAAAACCAAACCATCTACTTAGCATGGAAGTCAAGGCATATTAGAGTTCAAGTGAAAGAAATACATATGTGAAACTGGAAAACACACAGTCAGTTTGTCTATGAAGGAAATCAGAGCATCAATGATGAATTTTGAGTAACATAAGCAAACACCACTACAATAAGATATTAAAAGGATGCTATCATAACATGAACATACTAGAACTCTTTATGAATCTTTAGTTGGCCAAGTAGAAAACTCTGTGTTAAGCTGAAAACAATCACATACAGTAAACACAATATTTTTGCTAAAAAATGTCCAACCCTTAGAATTTCGAATTCTTAGTCTTTATAGAACATTTACAACCATAGGATAACCATCTCCTCATATAGATACATCGAATTCCTTCTTGTTGACACCTTTCCTAACCATGAAACATGGTGTTTATTACAAAATGACAGTTGCAAACCTAATGAACAGTCCTATTACAAATAGGACACAAACTCATTAACTCTACTCCTAAAAACCTTATCTAAAACAAATCACATCATTTTCCAACTAAATTCCCATGAGGTCGAATCCAAATGATAAGCTCCACCATTGCATGACTTCAGTGCTGATCTCCTGCAAACTAGGAAATTGTCCCATGTTTTCTAGGCTTAGGATTCTTTGAGTTCTTGAGACCCTTTAACCACCATGAATCCATGATTTAGAAGCTATCTGCTGTCAAGAACTGAAATAAAATATGTCCAAAATAATCTACAAGTGTCAGCTGTAAAAAATCATCATTAAACTACCCAAAATAGAAAAAATAGACCTGCGCTACGAAAACAACACAGTTTCATAGCGCTTTTTCGTAGCACAATCTTTTAACCTATTTGCCTTCAAAAATTTGGCTTCTTTCTTCCATATTTATCTTTATATTCACTTAACATAGATTCCATAGCAATTTCAGGTCATAATACACACATTTTCCTTCCAAAAATTTATAAGAAAGGATGAAAAAAGCTGCTACAGCAGTTTCATAGCGCATTTCACCCTTTTTACACTGTTTGCGCTACAAAACTGCCGAGTGAGAAGTTTTGTCCAAATTTTTCCAAAATGTAAAGTGTGAATGTGCCAAAAACTTAAAATAGACCTGATTTCATCATATCACTTGAAAAACAGAGTCATTCCATCCTTCTTGAGGTCCCTTCTTCATTTGCAATAGGTTGGCCTATTGGTTTTTCCTGTTTTTTCGTGAAAAATAGGTCTTGGGAAAAAGCCTATATCTCTTGCTCCATGATGTATTTTGAGAAAATGAAGGAGGTTTTTGTAGGCCATTATGTCTTGAATAAAAACCTCTCTCTTATTTTTGAACCATATCTCTTGCTGTCCAAAAACTTCCTTTTAAACAAATGTGTAAAACAGGAAAACTTTGTTTCTGAAAATAGGGCTTCAAAGAAAGCCTTGTATCTCCCAATTGATAACACATATGAGAAAAGTGAGAGAGGTTATTTTATATGGGGCTATGATAAAGATACACATTTTTTCAGAATTGCAAAATAAATTTTCATTTGAACAGAAACTAAACTTGAAGTTGACTTCTAAACAATCATGTACATGACATTTTGTAACAACAGTTTCATAGGCATTTTAATGTATCAATTTATCCCACATCCTAATGAATTTGAGGTAAATGAGAGATTTTGTTGTATTTACATCTGTTAGGAAGAAAAGCCTCTTTCAGTTTTCCTAAATTCGTTTTCAGTTGCTCAGAAACCTCCTTGTAAGTTGACTACTCAAAACCAGAAAACAGAGTTTTTGCTTCATCACTTTCAGCAGTTTCGTAGTGAAAATCAACTTTTTTGAACTAGTGGCGCTACGAAAGCAAGGAATATTGGCTAATTTGACCAGTTTTGACATGATACTTTAGGAAATGACTCACAAATGGAAATTATGGATATTTGACAATGAATGGACCTTAAAAAAGACTTTATTTGAACTTATGGATGGGCTTTGAACTTATAAAAATCTAACATACCCTTAAGAAAACCCTAAATTGACTTATAAACCTAATTTGAACCATGACAAAAAAAAAACATGACACAATGATGTTTTGAAATTTTTTGGGTGATAACAATCTCCATCTATATCAATACACTCTGCTACAACTTTATGCATCTATGATCTGCAATTTAAATTTTTGAACCAATATACTATTGGACAAAGTAGATATACTCATTTTTCTTCCGTTAGAACTCATACACTGAATCAATCCTTCTCACAAATAGGTATGAAAAATATTCACTTTACGCATCCTTCTCATACTCACATATACACTCATCCAAGCATCACTCAACTCCAAAGTCAATAATATAAAACATACAGGGAGAAATTCACTTTTGGAATAGGATGAACAATGCACAAAGTTGACAAAATCAAGCCATTATTGTTGAGATTCAACAAGAAAATCCTAGTGAAGATTATGCACCTACACTAGGATGGAGCCTTAGGCTATTTTTAGGTGGAAGTCTATTTTTAGATGCGTGAGAAAATTCTATTTATAGATGAGTTCTATTTATAGATGATGAGAAAATTCTATTTATAGATGATGTTCTATTTATAGATGTATGTGTGTGTTCTATTTATAGATCACATGTCTATTTATAGATTCATTTCGACTATTATTATCCCTTAATAATAGTTGGACAATAAATAATAATCTATTCTCAATCAGCACTTGGAAATAGTTAACTGAAGTGAAAAATCAATAGCTATAGAAAATTCTAGTTCAAAGGTTGGTTAGTAGGAAATGCAAGCGAACTTAGTTGTAACTGAGTGATTCTAAGTTGTAACAAATTTGGAAGTGTAGTCATGAAATTTGTAAAGTAGTTTAACTCAGTTAAGTGTGTTAAACTCAGTTGTGCTATTTGTAACTAAAGATACACTAGTGAGAGATTAGTGAAATAATTATTAATTAAGTCAGAATCATTGGTATCACATGCAACTGAATATTTACTACAGTTAACTACATGCATGTCAGATCCAGTGGAGACCCAGTTGAGATGTAGGTGAAAGGGACAGTTTGAATATCAATTGTGACATTTTTGGGTGCACTCATGCAACCACACACACATTGGATGTGCCCATGAGGATTTTGCAGTCAAGGCAAGTAGGATTCCATTCATTCAGGGATTGCTATTAGCTGTGATTGCGTAGTGGATGCAGGCTGTCTGGAGGCAGTAAATTGGCACATGAATTTTCCAATTTTTGTATGACAATGTAAGACGATTGTATATTGTACTGAGATCTCTTGGATTAGAGTTTTGTATGAGATTGTTTCGTGATCCATGATATATACATAATATATGATAGTGGGGTTTTTAGGTTTATGCTTTCCCAGTAAAAAAATCTGTGTTATGTGTGATTGATCTTTCTTCTTATATTGCAATTGGCGATCGTGTTTTAAATTCCGCAAGATTTTTGTAGAAGAAATTCTATTTTTAATAGTGGCATATAATTGTTATATCGGGAGAATCCATGCAATACATAATTTTTATTAAAATTTCTACATGGTATCGAAGCAGGGAAGATTGCAATTTTGAAACAGGATCTGAGTTTGTTGGTGGAAACAATTCAAATTTGCAGAAATATTTTCTTGGTGCTACAGTTGAGTACACATCGAAATGGCTTTCAATGGCCTGCGGCTAGAGTATGCACTCAAGGGAAACTCAAACTACATTGTATGGAAGGACAGGATGGAGGTAGTGCTCAAAGATAATGGCTTGAAGGAATTCATCAACAATAATGTTCCTAAGCCCACTTCGACGGATGCTTCATTACTTGATGCATGGCAAAAGAAAGTGGCAAAGGCGAGGAGAATTCTATTGGAAGTTGTACGAGACCACATTGTCTCAAGCCTTCATGGAAAAGCCACACCATATGCTATGTGGAAGGCTTTTATGGATCTTTTCCAAAGCAGCAATGACCATAGGAAATTGGCGTTGAAAGATAATCTCAGGAAGATCAAGATGGAAAAGGGAAACAACATTCCAAAGTATCTCACAAAGTTTTTCAAATGTCGGAATGAACTGGGGATTGTGGGAATCACTGTTTCTGATGATGATTTGGTGAGCTTGCCTCTCTTGGGACTTCCTAAGAGTTGGCACAGTTATGAAGACTCTATCAATGGATGAAAAAAAACTTCCAAATTGGGAACGATTGTGGTCGGATCTAGTGCAGGAGGAGTTCAGGTGGAACACTAGAGATGACTCTTCATCAAAGCATGATGATGAAAAGCATTGTTCTTTGGCTGCCAAGACAAGGAAAGGGAAGGGGAAGAAATTCCATTCAAAATCCGAGTCTAAAGGCAAGAAGCTGGACTTGTCCAAGGTGAATTTTTTTCAATGTCACGAACATGGGCATCTCGCTACTAACTATCCGCAGAAGAAGAAGAAAAAGAAGGTTAATGGAGCTGCAATTAGTGAAGCCCTTGCCTCATAATTTGAACTTTATTTCTCTTTGATCACATGCATTGTGTCAAGTACATTGGGATTGGTGTGGTATCTGGATAGTCGCGCTTCCTTCCACATGACGGGAGATAAGGAGCTTTTCACTGACTTGGAGGAGAAATATCTCCAAATTCATATAGAGATGGGCGACGATGGATGATACAATGCGACTAGCATTGGTACCATTAACTTTGAGAGGGATTTAGGTAAACCATTTCAATATAAATATGTTATACATGTTCCAGGTCTGAAGAAAAACTTGGTCTCAGTTGCAATGTTGGAGGATAGAGGCTATGATGTTGTTTTTAGCAACGGAAAATATTTCCTGCGACATAAAAAAATGGGTTAAGCCAAGAGGATAGGGATTTGAGTTAAGAATATCTACAATCTGGAGGTAGATGGCTGCGCTACCATGATGGGCAAGGCAGAAAAAGTGGTGAGCCGGGATGAGGGTGAATTATGGCACAAGCGATTGGGCCAACTCCATCATGGAGCCTTGAAAGTCATGCAACAAATATATACTGGACTTCCAAAGGGAACACTTGCTCATTAAGATCAGTGCAGGGGTTGCACCATGGGGAAGAATGTAAATTCCACCTTTCATGAAAAGGAGAACCGTGCTTTGGTGATCCTGGAGAGAGTTCACACAGACATGTGTGGACCATTCTCGGTTGCTTCAACATCAAAACATAAGTATTATGTTATTTTGTTGATGAATTTTATCGTAAATTCTGGATCTTCTTCATGCAAAAGAAGGATCAAACATTCTCAAAGTTATGTGAGTTTAAGGCATTGGTGGAGAAATAGTTGGGGAAGCAAGTGAAGGCTGTGAGGAGCGATAATGGTGGAGAATATAACTCTGAAAAATTCAAATACTTCTCCAGCAAAGAAGGAATTTGAAGAGAACTCATAGAGCCTTATAACCCACAACAAATGGGGTCGCAGAGAGGAAGAATAGAATGATCGTGGGTGTAGCACGAGCAATGTTGCATGATCAAGGCCTACCAATGCATTTGTGGGCAGAAACATGCAACATTGTATTTTATGTGAAAAACTGTTATCCTCATAGAGTACTTGGCATGAGTACACCTGAAGAAGTTTTCACTGGTAAGAAACTGGTTGTTTCTCACTTTAATATTTTTGGCTCATCTGTTTATGTGCATGTGACCAAGAACACTAGGAAGAAGCTGGAGCCGAGTGCTAAAGTTGGGATATCTGTGGATTACACAGAAACACCCCATAATTACCGTGTGTATTTTCCTAATAGTAATATGACTGTTATGTGACGGGATATAAAATTCGATGAGGGGAAATCCATGCGGTTGTCACCTGAGAGGGAGATAGACTTGCATGTGGAGGAGGAACTGTTGGTTCCCAAAGATGAGTCTCTAGATGTGGATCAGCCATAGGAGGAGGTTTATGGAGTGGAGGATTCCACTCACATAGAGCCAAACAACAGAATTGGCAGAAGGCGTACCACAAAAGCTGATAGGTTGAGACTTAATGTTGCATAGAATGTAGGAGACCCTACTTCACAGTGCAAACAAAGACATTCTCCTGACCGATTTACGGGATGCATGGCTCTAATGAGAAAATGTATTGTGACTGAGCCATCTTCCTTTCAGGAAGAGGTTCAGGAGCACACATGGGTAGATGCAATGGTGGAGGAGTATGACTCCATTGTCAAAAATAATGCTTGGGAAATTGTTCCAAAGTCGGTTGATAAATCAGTGGTAGGTTCGAGATGGATCTATAAGGTAAAGAAAGCTATTGATGGGAGTGTTGAGAAATACAAGGCCATATTTTTGGCCCGGGACTTCTCACAGATCGAGGAGATTTATTATAAAGAAACCTTTGCAACTGTCGCAAGGTATTCTTCCATAAGGAGCATCCTTTCTCTCTCAGCACAGATGAGATGTCGTATTCATCAAATGGATGTGAAGACTGTGTATCTCAATGGGATTATTGAGGAAGAGGTGTACATAGAGTAGCCTGAAGGATTTTAGATCTTCAGCAGCGAGTCATATTTGTGTCGACTCAAAATATCGTTGTATGGGCTAAAGCCAACACCTTGTGCTTGGTACACTCAGATAGATAGCTATTTCACTAGACATGGCTTCACCAAGAGTGAGGCATATGAAAACCTATACCAAATTGTGGTGGAGGGTAATATTTTAATCATTATTTTTTATGTTGATGACTTAGTACTGACTGGTGATGAGCAGCTGATACAGTGATGCTAGGAGGACCTTACAAAGGAGTTCAAGATGAAGTATATGGGCTTCCTTCATTATTGCCTTGGATTGGAAATATGGCAGTGAGATGGTGAAATTTTTGCATCTCAAGGAAAGTATGCAAGGGAGATACTGGGTAGGTTTCACATGGAGGGTTGCAAATCCATGGATACTCCTCTTCCAGGAAACTGGAGGAAAGAGGATGTGACATCTAGAGAGGTAGTGGATGCTATTGTATATCGACATTTAGTGGGTTCGCTAATGTATTTAGTGAATACGAGACTAGACATATGCTATGCAGTTAACCAGCTAAATCAAGCGATGGTTAAGCCTACCAAGCACTTTTGGAAGGTGGGCAAGCATGTCCTGAGATACCTGAGGGGCACATCCGAGTATGTCTTATGGTACAAAAAAATGGATGAGGTGAAGTTGCATCGCTTCATGGATGCAGATTAGGCTAGCAACCTATAGATATAAAGAGCACATCAGGAGGGGTATTTAGTATCAGATCTACAGTTGTTTCTTGGTACAACAGGAAGCAGAGATCTGTGGCACTCAGTTCGGCGGAAGCGGAATACATGGCAACAAGTCAAGCTGCATGTGAGGCTATCTAGATGAGAAAGATCTTGCTTGGTTTTTTTGGTTCTCATTTAGATCCGACAGTGATTCATTGTGATAATAAGAGTTGCATTAAAATCTCGATTAATCCTGTGTTTCATGATAGATCTAAGCATAGAGATATCTGGTATCATCATATCAGAGATTGTGTACAGCAGAATATCATGTCGCTTCAGTACATTCCTAAGGGATATCAGGATGCAGATTTTCTAACGAAGGCACTCACTAGGAGAAAATTCGAATACCATCGAGACAGGATCAGGGTGAAGGACAATCCCTTTCTTCTTGAGAGGGAGTATTGAGATTCAATAAGAAAATCCTAGTGAAAATTATGCACCTACACTAGGATGGAGCCTCAAGCTATTTTTAGGTGGAAGTCTATTTTTAGATGCATGAGAAAATTCTATTTATAGATGAGGTCTATTTATAGATGATGAGAAAATTCTATCTATAGATGATGTTCTATTTATTTATGTATGTGTGACTTCTATTTATAGATCGAATGTATATTTATAGATGCATGTCGACTATTATTATCCCTTAATAATAACTGGACAATAAAAAATAATCTATTCTCCATGAGCACTTGGAAACAATTAATTGAAGTGGAAAATCAATTAGCTATAGGAAATTCGAGCTCAAAGGTTGGTTGGTGGGACATGCAAGTGGAATTAGTTGTAACTGAATGATTCAAAGTTGTAACAGAGTTGGAAATGTAGTTATGAAAGTTGTAAAGTAGTATAACTTAGTTAAGTGAGTTAAAATCAGTTGTGCTAGTTGTAGCTAAAGATACACTAGTGAGAGATCAGTGAATTAATTATTAATTAATTCACAATCAGTGGTCTCACATGCAACTAAATATTTACTACTATTAACTACATGCATGTAAGATCTAGTGGAGACCTAGTTGAAATGTAGGTGAAAGGGAAAGTTTGACTATCAGTATGACATTAGTGGGTGCACTCATGCAACCACACACACATTAGATGTGCCCATGAGGATTGCATTGTCAAGGCAAGAAATATTCCATTAATTTAGGGATTTCTATCAGTTGGGATTGCGTAGTGGAGGTAGGTTGTTTGGAGGTAGTAAATTGGCACATGAATTTGCCAATTTGTGTATGACAGTGTGAGACGATTGTATATTGTACTAAGAGCTCTTGGATTAGAGTTTTTTATGAGATTGTTTCATGATCCATGATATATACATAATATATGATAGGGGGGTTTTTAGCTTTATGCTTTCCCGATAAAAACATCTGTGTTATGTGTGATTGATATTTCTTCTTGATATTGCAATTGGTGATCGTGTTTTAAAGTACGCAAGATTTTTGTAGAAGTGATTTTGTATTTACCAGTGGCATATAATTGTTAGATTAGGAGAATCTAGGAAATACAATATTTATATTAAAATTTCTACAATTATCACCATTATTGTGCACTAAAGGTGTTAAAACCCATTTGACGACTTACTCAACCAATTTCGAGCTGATCCAATTAATATAGAAGCTTTAAGGAATTTATAAGTCATCCAATTAATATAGAAGCTTTAAGGAATTTATAAGTCGAAATACATCTGATGTGTGCGAATAATTCAAAGAATTTTATGTGAAGAATATCAACCACACACACAAAATTTCTTGATCATGGTTGCAACCACATTGACAGCATTTTCTCCATGAGGTTGGAACCTTTCAACTACATGCACAAGCCTGTATGAGTGCCGTTAGGGAAAAGCATAATTAAAAACATAAAAAACTTTTATGAAAACCTCTTTCACCTGTTGGATCACCTTCTCCAACATCTAAAATCACCTCCAAACCTCTTCCAATTCCTATGACACCTATAAAAATAGGCAAAACATGCCTCCCAAGTGGCATTATCAAGCCGAAAAAAAAGGGTTGGAAATACTACCAACAAGTCCTTTGCTCTCCTCTTAAAAGGACACAAGCTACAACACTTTTGAACACACTATGTAGCACCTTAGTACCATCCTCATAACGTCAAACCATCACTGCAACAGGTCATCTCCATAAACATAAGCATGAAGACCTAACTGCCAACTCAGCTAGTGTGCCAACTCAACAACATGAATGACACATGGGCCATCATCTCCAACACCTATATCTCCACACTATCCACCTGTAGTAGCATCTCCAATGCCTCCAATAAATTCATAAAAAGGAATCAAAAAATTTGAAATTAGTGCACATGCCAATACATTCCAACACAAGACAACTCCTCCATGGTCACCATGCTACCAGCAAGCTACATCATCAAAGGTTGACATCAATGCCAACATAACCATATAAATGTCAACATAACCAATTGTAACCATACTACAATGTCACATCAACACATCAGCCAGAATCCATAGGGTTGAAATCGATGCCAGCATATTCTAGTTGCCATCATGAACCAATGCCAACATTAACTATATGGAGCCATGCACACCATAATGCCAACAAAAATATGGGAAAACAATTAGGTTATAATGAATCAACATGTGTTGGATCAGATTCAACTATTTGGTCAATTTAGTGTGTTCTAAATTGCTACATTAATTTGTCAATCTGGGATTCGTAAGCTGACGAAGTGTGGCGCACTATATGTGCAAGATAACCTTATCTCTTACTTTTTGTCGTTTTTGGATTTTTATGAAATTCTAAAAGACAAGTATGGAGACAAATATTCAAGACAATGATGTCCTTCTAATGATTTTCCAAACTTCAAAGAATTTTAAAACACACAATGAAAAAATTAATTCTTCAAAGAAAATGAAATTGCATCACTATTCTAGTCAAACAACAGTGAACTACTGATCATGAAACTCATTATCCTTGCTGCTGTCCAAATACAAAAGAAACTATGCTTAAAGAAATCCAAGAATTACAACAAAGTAAATCTAAATCAAATTACATCAACTTATATTCTGATCCCTCGCCATTAGTCCAGCTATGGCTTTCGGAGGTAACCATAAACAACTTGAGCAACCTGATATCTAGTTTGTAGAAAAAGAAACTAATATCAAACTACACACTCATACTTCAATCCCTCACCATTATTCCAGCTATGGCTTTCGGAGGTAACTGAAAATGACATGAGCAATTTAATATTTCTAACTTGCAGAAAGTAAACTAATATCAAACTACACACTCATACTTCAATCCCTCACCATTAGTCTAGCTATGGTTTTCGGAGGTAACTGAAAATGACATGAGCAATTTAATATATCTAACTTGCAGAAAGTAAACTAATATCAAACTACACACTCATACTTCAATCCCTCACCATCAGTCCAGCTGTGGCTTTCGGAGGTAACTGAAAATGACATGAGCAATTTAATATGTCTAAATCTAACTACTGAAGCAAATGTGCAAGACTGAAATAAACAAAGCAATACTGGAATTAAACAAAAACTAAGAGAAATAAATTAGCAGCAGAACAATATTGATTCCATGTCATTAGTCAAAAGATATGCAAATGCCCGGGCTTCCTATTTGTAATCTGAAACAAGAACACTGATTAGTTAATCAACAACATAAAACATGAAAGATTATGGACAGAAGTAAAATGTAAAGCATGAAAGATTATGAACAAAGATGAAGCATAAATACCATGAAAGATGCAATGTATAAACACGTGAATGACTTATGGCACAATGAAATTAAAGAAATAAAACAAGAAACTATACAGTAATGCACAAAACCTCAGCGTGTGCAGGGGCCCTCTGCACCAGCCTCGGGCAACAGCCTTCAAATACGAATTACGCTTGGAAACAAAGTCTTCTTATATATTAAAATGCAGTCATAACAGAGAAATGATATTACAACACAGTGGCAACGCAATTACATTACAGAGCTATATGGAGGCTAACTATTATGCGTATGAAAACACGTTATTTATAACAAAGGTGATATAAATAATTCCCTAAATTTTGTGCTGATAGAGACACGTGAACCATCACGTCCAGAGATCCAGCATCATGGCCGCGGTGAGGAGTAAATCTATGAAGAGTGGATGTTGGATTTGGCTTATGGAGCCGTGTACAGGTGTTGATGTGTCTCCCGTAAATTAGAAACGGTCATACAAATCTTCACGTGATGAGAAACAGAGTCCTGTCACCGTGGGACTCTATGGTTGACTTCCACTTGGCCACCTTTGACCACAGCCTCCTTAGGTGAATTTTCCCGAGCCAATAGGACACGATCCATGTCCACATCATTTCTGACTTGCCCATGTGGCTCGAATTGCCTGAAGACACCTGCAACATAGACTTTCACAAAATGGCTACGGAAAGTTGCAGCAGCTGCGGAAAGTGGCAAGATTCCACAGCTAAATGAGCAAAAAACTAAATCAAACAGCAGACACAAAACATAGTTAAAAACTATTTTAGATGCTCTTTTACAATTAATATGCAATGATATTGACAACTTAGAAGGTTCAGGTGAATGAAAAAGGTCTAGAAAGGTGTATAGGAAAGATGCAGATTTGAGACTCAACATACACCCACTGTGAAGGTGTTGCATGTCCTCATGCAACCAAAATTTTGATAATCCTTCTTCAATTCATATGCCTTGACACTTCAGCCAGTACATCCAGTCCTCTCCTCCTCTTCCTTGGTGCTGCTAACATCCTGGGCTTCTTCATTAAGCATCTGAATTTGATATTAATCAGTGCTCTGCTTAAATTCTAAAATTTCTTCTTCAATTTCCTGTTCTTTTTCTGCCATAGTCCCAGATGTAGCATGGTATTATCATGAATGATTTTGTCCAATTTGCTTTGTTCCTTCAATGTCTCATTTTCATTTTTAATGTGTCTATTTAAAAGCTCTAGCTCAAAGACTTCTTGTTTCAATGATTGGACTAGATCATCTTGTACTGTGTGAGGCTGAGTGGATGAAGTATTGGGACCCGTGGCTACTTTTTCTAAAGATTCTATATAATCATATACTTCTTGCTGCTTTGGGTCTATATCAGGTGTCGTTTTTATTGGGTTGTCCCAAAAATTCCGTGGAGGAGAGTTGTCTTCAAAATATGGCTGAGAAGGGCTCACATCAACGTCTGGCTGAGAATGAAATGAACTAGGTTCACTGTCTGACT
>CM076573.1:309358883-309408298 GCA_034641835.2 Pinus albicaulis | reverse complement strand
TACAAGGAAAGTAATAGTACTTTCCTAAAAGAGACACACAAAAGCATGAAAGGAGAATCATTGATTAACTTACAAAGTCGTTCAAAAGATGACAAAGATCATAAAATTAAGTAACAAGACACATTCCACATGGTACATACCAAAGCTGACGAAATAATTCATTTTCATTAGTATGTGTTAACATAAACATATACCGCAAAAAATGAAAGAATATTGTCACAATCATTCACGACATATGCATGAAAGTGCATAGGATCTGAGGGCTTCATATATTAAGTGAAAGTAAAAAGATATACAAGTACAATGCTGCCACACTAGTCCTAATAGTGGAACATTAAGTCACCACTTGCTCCTCCAAACAAATATCTTCTCTCCTATGTTGAACTAGAGAAGCCAAGGTGAAAATTTCCAGTCCCAAAAGTACCCTCTCTTGAACTATGAGGGTGTATCTATAACAAATGAGGTGACTCTCCTCTTCTAATGTGACTCTTGACCTCCCTCATGACTTTTGAGCTTCTACTATGAATTTTCAATTTTTTATGTGACCTTTAGGCTTTTACATGAATTTAGAACTTTTTAGTGACTCTTCATATTCCATGTTGGACCATTGGTCTTCCACACATTTTACATTTCCTCTTTTTTAGAAATATAATAATTACATTCTACAAATGATGTGGCGAGATACATGGACATACACGACATTGTGATGACACTTGGATAAGCCATTACTTGACATTGATGACACAGAACTTCATTGTGATGTGTATGGGCCAAGCCTTTCTCCTATTAATATGATGAACATCATTAAGGTTGAAAAATGAAGACAAATTTGCATTATGGAAGTTAGTAACAAGGATGCACTACAATTGCCCAAAATAGTGGACTCAACTTTGTGCATATGCCCCATGGGTTTCTTAAAAATACATTATGAGCATGTGCACTAAAATCTCCATCACCTCTTTTAAAGCCAACTTTCTATGCTAGTGAAATAAAAATATGTAATATATATTATTTTTTTCCAAAAAATGTCATGGGAAAACCTAGGCATACTTCATAGTGCACCTAACCCAAAGGGATTTGATGTGGATACTTACGTATATGAAACTAGCCAAATTTTCAATAACAATACTAACACAACATGTAAAATAGTACATTAGGTTCTTAAATAATTAGGTAATAATCATTTATTTATCTTCATAGATTCCTTTTGTTCGGGAAACATGTAATATTATGTTCTATTACTTTATTTATCATGAAAAAACTCTTTCATTATATATATATATTAAAAAATCCAAAATGATAATGAATAGTCGAGTAATTATACAGATCAGAGAAAACCTAGGAGACAAGCCAATTGAAGCCACATACCTAATCAGTTTTCTTGATTCCAAAAACAAGTATGAGCTAGAGAATTGAGAATTGAGGATAGAATTGAGACAATACTGGAGGTCAAGAAAATATTGACTAAGAAGAACCTCATGTTGCAGCTAGAAGAAAAGTGACAGGTTCTGGAAATTGGTGTCAACAGGTTCTTCAACAGATTTGAAGTGCTTAATAAGAAAGGGTTTCTGAGTTTATTTGTGATAAATGATAAATTAATCACCTTGGATGATTTTAACAATAAATTGACTAATGCAGCTAAGGATAGTTCCAAATTTGCAGGTATCAAAGCTTTCCTTGAGGCACTGGAAAATGATTTAAGTATCCAACATGATATCAAGCACATTTTAACTACCAAAAGTTATCCATACCAAGTGTAGAAAGGTAGGACAAGTTATGTGAGTTACTTGAGTAAGAAAGGTAATTCTATCTTCAACAACAAAACCAATAGCGAAACAAGAGTGAAAGGACAAATAAGCAATAACCTCCTCCAAAATAGGGCCAACATTTGAGCAGTTCCAATTTATCCTATATTTTTGTAATCAAAGATGTAATTTGTTTTTAGATATTCTTAAAATGCATCCTAATTTGTCATGAATAAAGAAGACTCTTTCACAGGATTCTCGTGTCAAACTGTTGGTAAAGTGCATCTCTCACTGTTTATGATTTTATTTTCTCTATTTTCCATACTTATGTATTCATGATCATAAAATTGAAGAACAAAATTTGTATTAAAACGCACTCTAATTCTCGCTTTGAATAATTTTAATGTTTTCCTTAGAAATTAAGTAAATGAATACTTAATTGCTCTTTACTTAATGGAATTTCTTTCATCTCTTCTCTTACACACTTCACTTAAATTTACAGAATTGAGTCATTTTAACTACCTTGCGCTGTGAAACTCTTTATAAAAACTAAAATAGATCCAAGTTTAAGTCATTGATTCCATAGTCCAATGGAAATTTAGGCATTTAATCAAACAAACAAACCAAACAATATCAATCAATCAAACAAACATTGAACTTAATAGCTAGCCTAATATTATTTAGAAAAACAAAGCTAAATCTGACATAGAGATCCCTTTTTGGAGTTGGAAGAGCTAGATTCCAAAGTCCCAAAGTGGTTTTGTAGTTACCTATGTAATTTTTCTTACAACCTAGGAAATTATAAAATAATAACATTGAGAAAAAACAACCATCCACTTCAAATCTATAATAATAAATAAAGCATTAATATATAACTAAAATATACACTTCAAATCTATGATAATAATAATAAAATAATATAAAATAATATAAAAATTTGAGATACTATATTATTTTATATATATAATCAATATTGAATACTAAAGTACTCTCGTAGTACTTAACATAGAAAATGTCTCTTACAAGTACATCCTAAACAGCAAAGGAGTATTACATAATAATGAGGTAACAATACTTTTGGTATCATCATAAATTGGTTAAGTTGTGGAGATGTATTGCGATGTTATGCTCTAATAGTTTACTTATTATGAAAGAATATTGCTTTAAAGATATTTTTAACCATGTCCATGAAGAAATACAAACACAAAATTATTACTCTATAAAGGCAAGAAAATAAATGTATGTTTAACTAAATTTATCTGTACTTCACAAAATATATATGTGTGTGTGTGTGTGTGTGTGTGTGTGTGTGTGTGCTTAATCCAAGTTCACTCCTTTCTCTAATATGCATGTACCTCAAAATAACTTGATAACTAAAAGATTATCAACTAACAAATGTAAGAACTTCGGGACAAGGAAATGGATCTATACTCATAAAGTGAACCTCAAAATAACTTGATAACTAAAGGATTATCAACTAACAAATGCAAGAACGTCGAGACAAGGAAATGGATCTATACTCATAAAGTGAACCGAAATCAATGTTATGACAAAAAGTAGGTATCCAAAATAAAACTGAAATTAGTGTTATGACAAAAACTAGGTACGTATAATTAAACCGAAATCAGTGTTACGACAAAAACTTGTATCTAAAATAAAACCGAATTCCACCAATGACCCTCAGAAATATAGTGTACGAGTGTACGGACAAAAATAGGTATCTAAATTAATCAAACTAAATTCCAGCAAAGGCTCTCAAACCGGTCGCATCCATTGGCAAGAAGCCCTATATATACCACTGGCAATAACAACAATATACCGTATAAATTTTGGTTCAATATTATTTTTAGCTATCAAGCAGGGATGTCTCTTGTGTCTGTGATCTCGTTGGCTTCCCAATCCTACCTGCCTAGATCGTTGACCAGTTCTATTCGTGAGATTAAGCCTGATCTCCATACAAAAATTCCAAATGTCGAAATGAGCCGGCAACAGAAATTAATGAGTACCCCTGATGTTGCTTCCATGACAGCTGTATCTGATGATGCTGCTACAAGACGCAGAGGCGATTACCATTCCAACCTCTAGGACGATGATTTCATACAGTCTCTTTCCGCGCCTTATGGGGTGCGTATTTAGCTTTAGCTTTAGCTTCAAGTTAATTTATTCTAGCTATTCATAGTCAGTTGTTTCTTAAGAATTAGTGCAATAAATGTTTTTCCCAATTTAATTGATATGCCTGACTAGGAAGCTTCTCACCAGGAATGTACTGAGAGACTGATCGGAGAAGTAAAGAAGATGTTCAATTCAATGGCAAACAAAGATGGTGAATTAATCAGTGCCTTGAATGACCTCATTCAACGCCTTTGGATGGTCGATAGTGTTGAACGTTTGGGGATCAATAGACATTTCTAAAATGAGATAGAATCAGCGCTCGATTATGTTTACAGGTCAGCCACAGTGGCCGTGTCATCATTATTTATTTATGCAGCTGCCTTGTAAATGAAATACACATCATGATCATATCAATAATTTACAATGGCATACAGTTATTGGAGTGAAAAAGGCATTGGATGCGAGAGAGAGAGTGTTGTCACTGATCTCAACTCGACTGCCTTGGGACTTCAAACTCTTCGTCTCCATGGATACCCAGTGTCTTCAGGTTGGCCATACTTCACCTTATTTAAAAATTCCAATTTCTGGTCATTGGATGAATTTCTCTGAGGATGCCAGCCAAGCTGCCATTTGAATGTGTAATTTTATTTATAACTCTATACTCAATTGCATGGTATTTTTCTTTAGGGATGTCATTAAAATATTTTTTTCATTTTAGAGGTTCTGAAGGATTTCGAAGACCACCATGGACATTTTGCTGCATGCTCTTAATTTATATCTGTGAGAAGTACATGAGTACAATTAAACAAAAATTAGTCATTTTAATTTGTTCTATTTCATTACTAATCCGTTAGTTTTGATTAAAATTTTTATGTTTATGCTGGGGCAACATAAGTTTTAAGTATTTTTTTTACTTAGGGTCAAAGTTTTTAATGTTTTTACTTTGTTTTAAAAAATGTCGTGAGAGTTTTTATTTAAAAAAAAACTTTTGGGTTATATATATATTATATATAAGTTTTGTAATATATATTATAAACATATATATGTTTATAATATATTTATATATAATAAAAGTGCATATATATATAATAAAATTACATTGTAATTGTAATACACAGCATATAAGCCGGAAGGCTGTGTAATGTTTTTTTATGCTTTGTAAAAGCCAGCAAGTGAAAAAAAAACAGAGTATATGAATTAAAAAAAACAGAGAGAAATGAGACTTTGTGTGTGGAAAAACAGAGAGCAGTGTTTGCTTGAATTTCCAAAAGGCTGGGAAACAGAGTATTATGACAGTGAGCCATCCTTTTGAAGACAGAGAGCGAGAAATTAGAACATTTTGTCTGTAGCAGCTTATGTATTTTTTTAAAGGCTAGAACATCAGCTCTATGGCAGTATTGTAATTTTTTTTTAAGCTTAATGAAATAGAAGTTTTATGCATCTCTGTCCATAATTTTTACAGCTAAATATCTGTTTTGAGTAGAGGAATTGTTTTTATTCCTCAGTGTGTTTTGGAATACTCAGATATTCCAACATGGTATCGAAGCTAGTCCAGACTCTTTGAAATTTGTCAAAGAAGTTGAAGGAAGAAGAAGGATTTTGTTGAAGCAGTTCTCCAACAGAGTGAAGGCTTTATCAAGTCAGTGAGAAAGTTTGTCTGGAAACACAGTCAAGTTTTAAAAGCATAGTTCACTAAGCTAGCCATGGCAGGAGCCATCACAAGCATGAGTATGGGAAATACTCAACTCCCATAGTTCAATGGGAAGAACTATGACTATTTGGCAATCACAATGAGAGCCTTGTTTCCCTCTCAAGATTTATGGGAGCTAGTTGAAGATGGTATAGAAGAACCAGAAGATGAACAAGCATATAATGCCTTAACACAGGCAGAGAAATATTTTCTAAAGAGTAATAGGAAGAAGGACTCAAAAGCCCTCTTTTATCTCTATCAGGCAGTGCATGAAAGTGTATTTCCAAGGATTGCAGTAGCAAAGAGGTCCAAGGATGCATGGGATACTCTCCAGACAGCCTACCAAGGTATGGAGAAGGTAAAGACAACAAAGCTTAAATTAATGAGGAGATATTTTGAAGTCATTTGCATGAAGGAGTCTGACACAATAGACTCATTCTTCACAGTGTTGATTGGGTTGGTTACCCAAATGAGATCTCATGGAGAGATAGTTGAAGAAAAAAGAATAGTGGAGAAAGTATTGAGGAGCTTACCCTCAAGGTTTGATTTGATAGTCACAACCATTGAAGAGACAAATTATCTCTCAAAGTTTACATTTGATGAGCTTCATTCATCATTGATGACACATGAACAAAGATTGGGTAGAACAACAAACTCATCTTTGGAGCATGCCTTCAAGACCCAAATGTCCTTTGGAAGAGGAAGAGGTCAAGGCAGAGGAAACTGCAGAGGAAAAGGAAGAGGCAGAAGCCAAAACAGAGGAAGGCACATCCCTACAAATACTAGTGGAAGGGGCAGCAATAAAAGTTAGGGCCAAGGTAGAAACCAGTAAGGTGGACAAAATCAAGCACATGGAAAAAGGTATGATAAATCCCAAGTCCAATGTCATTACTATAAAAGGTATGGGCATTATGCCAATGAATGTAGGAATAAACAGAGTGATATGGGTAATAGACCCAGTGCTAATTTCATTAAATAAAATATCAGCCAAGAGAATTTGTTTTTAGCATGTAATTTGGCTGAGGAGAAAAGTGAGGATATATGGTTTTTAGATTCAGGATGGAGTAACCATATGACTGGAAACATTTCTATGTTTTCCATGATTGATGAAAATTTAAAGTCTCAAGTAACATTGGGGATAGACAGTAAGGTCTCTGTCATGGGAAAAGGCAGAGTAAGTGTTTTGACAAAGAAGGGAGAAAGAAAAACCATATCAAATGTGTATTATGTTCCTGGTATGAAGTGTAACCTTTTGAGCATTGGATAGCTCTTTCAGAAAGGCTACAATGTTTTCTTTGAAGATGATGTATGCACCATCATGGATAAACCACCAAGAAAGAAATGCATTGCACAAGTGAAAATGACAAGGAACATAATGTTCCCTCTCAAGATGAGATCAGATTTGAAGAAAGGAGCTGAAATGGCAGCAATGACACAAGAGACATTCCAAAGAGAAGCAAAGGATGAAAACTATTTATGGGATTTGAGATTTGTATATCTCAACTTTGGAGGTATGAATTTGTTGCATATAAAAGTTATGGTAAAGGGACTACCATTGATTGAGAAACCAGATAGCCTATGTGAAGGTTGCATCTTGGGCAAACAACACAAAGAAATATTTCCATCGAGAAAGAGCATAAGGGAAAATGCACCCTTAGAAATTGTCCATTTAGATTTGTGTGGACCAATGCAAACACCATCATTAGCAAGAAGCCACTATATGTTGACCTTCATTGATGATTTCACAAGAAAAACATGGGTTTATTTTTTGAAGTTGAAGAGTGAAGTGTTTGAGAAGTTTTGCCACTTTAAAGATCTATTTGAGAATCAAAAAGGGCAGCATATCAAAGTCTTAAGGACAGACAAAGGAGGAGAATATATCTCAAAATAATTTCTGCATTTTTGCAGAGAGAATGGGATTCATAAGAAATTTACAGGAAGGTATACACCTCAACAAAATGGAGTTGTTGAAAGTAAAATTAGAACCATCATGGATATGGTAAGAAACATGTTGAAGGAAAAACATTTTCCAAGTGAGTATTGGGCTGAAGTTGTACATTGTGTATCATATATCTTGAATAGATGCCCAACCAAAGCTATAATGAATAGAGTTCCTAAAGAAGCATGGAGTGGCATAAAGTAGTTTGTCACCCACATGAGATTTTTTGGTTGTGTGGCTTATGCACACATTCTAGATCAACTAAGGATGAAGTTGGATAGTAACAGGGAGAAGTGCATATTTATTGGATACAGTGAAGAATCAAAGGCATACAAATTGTATTAACCCATCCACCAAGAAGTTTGTTATAATCATAAATTTACAGTTCATTGAGGAAGAAGCTTGGGATGGAAGCATTGAGAAAACAGTACATGTGAGAAGCTGTTTTTCTCATGATGAAGATGAGGAAGAAATGGCTGAAAGAAACCCCTCATTAGCAACACCACCTCCACCAACACCAAGACAACAAGGGACACCACAATCAGGTATGAGAACACCCTTGAGAAGTGATGAAAGTGTTTCTCCAAGCATATCACAAGGAGCAGATTTGAGTGCTTCTACAAGCACAAGTAAACCAAGCAAAAGAGGAACCAGATTTAGAACTCTGAATGAGATTTATGAGCATGAAGCAGAAAATGAAGGTATGAAATATTTTTTTGCATTATATTGTCATGTAGAATATCATATTCATTTTGAAGAAGCATTAAAAGATAAGAAATGGATAGATGCTATGGATGAAGAAATAAATTCCATAGAGAAAAATAAGACATGGGAATTAGTTGATCTCCCAAAAGGAAAAGAAGTCATTGGAGTGAAATGGGTCTACAAAACCAAAATCAATACTGAAGGTAAAATTGAAAGGCACAAGGCCAGACTTGTTGTCAAAGGCTACAAGCAGCAACAAGGAAGAGATTATGAGGAAACTTTTGCACTAGTTGCAAGAATGGAAACAGTAAGAGCAGTGTTGTCCATAGTAGCACAACATAAGTGGAAAGTTTATCAAATGGATGTGAAATCAGCATTCCTAAATGGAGTATTGATGGAAGAGGTATATGTTAAAAAACCTCTAGGCTATGTGAAAGAAGGCCAAGAGCACAAAGTATTCAGATTGAAGAAAGCTTTGTATGGGCTGAAACAAGCACCAAGAGAATGGTACAGTAGGATAGATGTCTATCTACTGGAAAATGGGTTTGAAAAATGTGAAGGAGAACCCACATTATACATCAAAGAAAAAGATGGTAAGATGCTCATTGTTGTTTTGTATGTTGATGATGTGATCTTTACAGGTAATGATTCTTACCTCATTGAGAATTTTAAAACATTCATGAAGGATGAATTTGAGATGAATGATATGGAATTACTGAAATACTTCTTAGGAATATAAGTAGAGAAAAATGAAAATAAGATTTTTATCTCTCAAGCTAAATATGTGAATGAAAGTTTTATAAATACTTAATATGCAGGATTGCAAGGCAACAATTACTCCTACAGTGATGGGATTGAAACAGAGAAAAGAAGACAACAACAAGGATTTTGATCCAAGTTTGTACAAGAGCATAGTTGGCAGCCTCATGTATTTGACTACAACTAGGCCAGATATTATGCATGTTGTAAGTTTAATTTTCAGATTTATGGAAAGGCCAAAGGAGGCACATTGGCAAGCAGCAAAAATAATTCTGAGGTATGTGAAGGGAACAAAGAGGTATGGAATTTTATACACCACTTCAGAAAATTTTGAATTAATTGGATATACTAATAGTGATTGGGCTGGAAGTATAGATGACAAGAAAAGGACCTCTGGATATGTTTTCCATATGGGATCAGGAGCCATTTCATGGGCTTCTAAGAAATAGCCAATTGTGGCATTATCAACAACAGAGGAAAAGTATGTGGTAGCTACAGCAGCAGCATGTCAAGAAATTTGGAAGAGGAGAATGTTGAGGAGTTTGTGTCATGAATAGGTAAAAGGCACAATAATTTATTGTGATAATATCTTAGCAATAGCATTGTCAAATAATTCAGTGTTTCATAAGAGAATGAAACACATTGATGCCAAGTATCACTACATCAGAGAGCTAGTGAACAATGGAGAAATTTTTTTACAACATTGCAAAGTTGAAGAGCAGTTTGCTGATATATTGATAAAACCATTGGGGCATAAGAGTTTTAATTATTTGAGAAAATGTTTGGGTATGCAAGAGAATGCAGCAGTTGAGTTTAAGGGGGGAGTGTTGGAATATTAAACCCAACCTTGACTGAGCAGAAGGACAGAAGGACGTAGCAGTAGGAGTAAGAATTGTTTGTTTAAGATTGCACTCCATTGTGCATTCAAACCATATTTAAAGACACCTGAAAACCAAATTTTATGTATATGGCCATAGGCCTATTTCTGCAAAATAATTTGACCACACAACCCAATTTTGTTCAAGTTATTATCTCCTGCAACCACCATTTTTAAAAATTCCATACCACCATAACCCCAATACACCAACCAACACACATCCCTTCATCTGCATTTTTTTTAATGAAATGGGCTACGTCAATTTGCGACGAACCCACCACCGCCAACACAGCAAGCCAACCACCAATTAGCGCTCGACTGCACGAAAGGGAGTTGACGTCAACATGGCAGAAAATGGAGGTGATAAGCATTCATGCAATGTGATTAAGTTTATTTGAAATCCACTGAGGGTCCACCGTCAACCAATGAGGAAACGATCACAAGGTTTGGTTTTCCAGTCAGCACAAGCCCAAATGGACCCAATAAATCCCGGTCGATTGTTTTGCATAAAATCTTTTGAATTCCGCGAAAAAATGATGTATTAAAGTTTCAAAATTTTAATTAAAAGTTTTATGTTTATGCTACAACAACATAAGTTTTAGGTTTTTTTTTTTACTTAGGGTCAAAGTTTTTAATGTTTTTACTTTGTTTTAAAAAATGTCATGAGAGTTTTTATTTGAAAAAAAAAATTTGGGTTATAAATATTATATATATAAGTTTTGTAATATATATTATAAACATATATATGTTTATAATATATATATATATATATATATATATATATATATATATATATATATATATATATATATATATATATATATATAAGAAAAGTGCATTGTAATTGTAATACACAGCATATAAGCCGGAAGGTTGTGTAATGTTTTTTTTATGCTTTGTAAAAGCCAGCAGGCGAAAAAAACAAAATATATGAATTACAAAAAAGAGAGAGAAGTGAGACTTTGTGTGTGGAAAAACAGAGAGCATTATTTGCTTGAATTTCCAGACGGCTGAGAAACAGACTATTATGACAGTGAGCCATCCTTTTGAAGATAGAGGCAAGAAATTAGAACGTTGTGTCTATAGCAACTTATGTATTTTTTTAAAGGCCAGAACAACAGTTCTATGGTAGTATTGTAATTTTTTTTTAATCTTAATGAAATAGAAGTTTTATGCATCTTTGTCCATAATTTTTACAATTAAATATCTGTGTTGAGTAGAGGAATTAGTTTTCCCCTGTTGTTCGGAATTGTTTAGAAATTTTAACAGAATCATCTCCGGACTGGGATCAACTGAAAAGTTGAGATTTTGGACATCTTTAAAATCTAAAAAGAAATTTGAAACCAAAAGCGTCTGCATATCTAAACTGTAAGAACCTAACAAGGAGGCACTTGATAACTCAATGGACATGGAGAAATTTGTTAACAAATCTCTAAATATATTAGGAATCGGAAGAGTCTCCAAACGTGACAACTCGAAGGAAGCACCTGATAACTTCATGGAAATGGAGACATTTGTTAAATCACCAAAGAAAATTGAAAGTGGAAGCCTCTCCAAACTAGAAGCACCTGATAAGTTTATGTTACATTTTTGAAATCTACCGCCATGATCACATCTCTTAAATTTCCAAAAAAAATTGGAAATAGAAGCATCTCCAAATTGGAAGCACCTAACAACTATATGCTCACATATTTTAAATCTCCAAAAAAATTTGGATGTGGAAGCGTCTCCAAACTAGAAGCACCTGACAAGTTGATGTTGACATTTTGGAAATCTACCAGCATATTGGTATCTATTAAATTTCCCAAAAAATTTGGAAATAGAAGCGGCCTCTTCAAATTGGAAGCCCCTGACAACTTAATGGAAATGGAAACGTTTGTTAAATCTCTACAAAATTTGGGCAGCGGAAGCATCTCTATACTAGAAGCACCTGGCAAGTTGATATTTACATTTTGTAAGCAGAAGTTTCACCAAACTTGAAGCATTGCACAATTTAATGTAAATGTAGACATCTATTAAATCTCCAAAAAAAATTGGACGCGGAAGCATCTTCAAGCTAGAAGAGCCTGACAAGTTGATGTTGGAATTCTGGAAATCTACCACCATGCTAACATTTGTTAAATTTCCCCAAACATTTGGAAGCAGTGCTATCTCTTTTAGTGCCTTGATGGAGACTTTGTTAACCTCCTGTAATCTGGGAACTATGAGCGTCCTCAAACTAGGAGCATGTGACAAGTTGTTGTTTCCGTTTTAGAATCTATTGCCATGCTAATGTTTGCTAAATTTCCCCAAAAATTTGGAAGCAAGAGCATCTCCAAACTGGAAGCACCAGGAAACTTAATGGAAATGGATACATCTATTAAATCTACAAAAAAAATTGGAGGAAGCATCTCTAAAATAGAAGCACCTGAGACGTTGATGTTTCCATTTTGGAAATCTACCAGCATATAAACCTCTCGTAAATCTCCAAAAAAAGTAGGAAGCGGAAGCATCTCCAACCTAGAAGCACCTGACAACTTAATGGAGACCTCTGATAAATCTCCAAAAATATTCAGAAGTGGAAGAATCTCCCACCTGGAAGCACCTCACAAGTTGATGGAGACTTTTGATAAATCTCCAAAAAAATTTCGAAGTGGAAGCATCTCCAAACTATAAGAACATGTCAAGTTGATGTTGGCATTTTGTAAATCTAACACCACATCAACCTTTTTTAAATTTTCAAAAAAGCTAGAAAGTAGGACCGTCTCCAAACTAGAAGCACCTGACAAGTGGATGGACACCTTGTTGGAATTAACTCCCAACCACTGCCATGAATAAGCAGTGGCAGCAAACCACACTTCATCAATTTTGTAGGAGAGAAGGAGAAGCCTCAGTTTTCAAATCGGAGGCATTTTCACGCAATTACCATAAATATCATAACAGAGTACCCAAGCCCTTACCTCTACGTTTATTTCCTTACCTGCCGTAGTACTTACCTTTTGCCTGTAGGTGTAGTTCGCAAACTTTTTTCTTTAACTCATAAGCCCTACGCCATATCTTATTTCCCCGCCAATGCGACATCTAGTGGGACCCACACTTATCTTACCGTACTTTGCAATCCACCACAATCCTTTGAATTCTGCAAATTTCCTTTGTATTTCACTTACCTCACTTACCAATGTTTATCGCCCACAACAATGCACTTCACAACATTTATCCCTTACCTGTTAAGCCCTCGCAACAAAGCTTGCAATGTTGCAATGTGATAGCGCATCACACATCACAATCGCAAGCCTTTAAGCTTTCTGCCAAACCGCCCACAACATATGTTATTTGACATGCGATGCGATCGTGCCACGTCACATCGCAAATCGCAACATTCTAACCTTACTTTCGGCTGCCCGCAAGTTGTTTTTTATGCAATGCGATTGCAATCACATATCGCTGGAGTTTATGTTTTTCCATTGAAGTGCCGGTAAGTTATCTATTATGCGATGTGATGCAATCGTGCCATCGCACATCGCAATCACACAAGTTTATGTTTTCCATTAAAGCGCCCATGAGTTAAAAGTTGATATCGCCGAAATGCGATGTGTTTTCACAGCCATAACAAATAAGATTTAAGGTCTACCAGTTTTGTGTTTTGAACGTGTTTGTACGTTTTTTCGTGTATAAACTGAAATACGGCCTACGTGCCGTTTTAATGAAGAAATGGGTCTTTTGACAACATAAGGACGACTGGTGGTTAAACATCCATCCAAAATTGAATTTATTTGAATAGGATTAGGTTTTCAGGCTTCGTCCATTTTGTATAACTAATGTAATTTCCATAAGTTTTAAGAGTTGAATAGAAAAATGAATTTCGTTCCACTCCTGTGTTTTTACTTTTCCTGTCTGTGAATTTTATTTCCGCATTATTTGCAGTCTCTGTGTTGTTTGGGGAAACACATTTCCTTTGTTATTGTTTCATTCAATATTTCCAACATGGTATCGAAGGAGGTCTAGGCTCTCAGTGAAAGAAGCACGAGCTCACTCTTTACTGAAGAAGCTGTAAGATTGGTTTGAGAAGAGAATTTCTCCAACAGTGAGAAGGCTTTTGTTTTACATAGTCAAGGAGATTGTTTGTTTACACAGTCAGAATGGCAGCAGCAGGCACAAGCCTGACAAATCCATAATTACCACAGTTAAATGGTAAAAAATATGATTATTGGGCCATTACAATGAGGGCCCTGTTTGCTTCACAAGATATATGGGAGCTGGTGGAAAATGGCTTTCCAGAACCAGTAGATGCAGCAACACTTAATGCTTTTACAACAGCAGAAAGAGACTTTTTGAAAGATAATAAGGAAAAGGACTCCAAAACCCTCTTCTATATCTTCCAAGTAGTACATGAGAGTATTTTCCCAAGAGTTGCAGTAGCAACAAAGTCCAAGGAGGCATGGGATATTCTCAAGACAGCTTATCAAGGCATGGAGAAGGTGAAGACAACAAAATTACAAATTCTAAGGAGATATTTTCAAACTCTCTGTATGAAAGAGTATGATAACATAGAATCATTCTTCACACATGTGATTGGGTTGGCTATCCAGATAAGGTCTCATGGAGAGACACTTGAATAAAGAAGAATAGTAGAGAAAAATCTAAGAATTGTACCATCAAGATTTGATGCAATAGTAGTGGCCATAGAAGAGACAAAGGATCTCTCACAATTTTCAGTGGATGAGCTTTGTGCATCACTGACGTCTCATGAACATAGACTAAACAGAACAACGAACTCCTCATTGGAGCATGTTTTCAAGACAAAAATGTCTTTTGGTCAAGGTAGAGGTCGAGGAAGATCAAACTATTGAGGAAGAGAAAGAAGCCCACACAAAGGTGGAAGAAGCAGCCCTGCAAGCACAAGTGGAAGGGGCAGCAACCAGAATCAAAGCAAAGGCTCAAGAAAAAATCAAGCACAATGACAGAGGTATGATAAATCTCAAGTCCAATGTCATTATTGCAAAAAGTATGGGAATTATGCTAATGAATGTAGAAAGAAGAAAAATGACGTGTAAAAAACAAAATGTAAATTTTGCAAGACAAAATCAGAACCAAGGAAATGTGCTTTTAACCTATAATGTAGCACAAGAAAAACAAGAAGATGTATGGTTCTTAGACTCAGGTTATAGTAACCATATGACTGGAAACATAGCAATGTTTGCCAATCTAGTTGAGGATGTGAAATCTGAAGTGACAACGGGGAGTGATAGTAAAGTTTCTGTCATGGGGAAAGGAAGAGTATCAATACTGACAAAGAAGGGAGAGAAGAAGTTTGTGCCAGATGTCTATTATGTACACAGCCTAAAATGTAACCTTCTAAGCATTTGGACAACTCATGAATAAGGGCTACAATGTGTTCTTTAAGAATGATGTGTGCACAATCATGGACATACCTCCAAGTAAAAGGGTCATTGCAGAAGTGCATATGACAAGAAATAAGATGTTTCATCTCAAGATCATAACAGACTTGAAGGAAGGAAGTGATGTAGCAGCAGTCACACAAGAGGTCTTTCAAGAAGAAGTGAAAGATGAAAATTGGTTGTGGCATTTGAGATTTGGACATCTAAAGTTCGAAGGTTTGAACTTGTTGCATAGAAAAGGGATGGTAAGAGGATTACCACTCATAGAGAAACCAGACATCCTATGTGAAGGTTTCATCTTGGGCAAACAACATAGAGAATCCTTTCCAGCATGAAAGAGTATAAAGGAAAAGGCACCCTTAGATATTTTCAACTTAGATTTGTGTGGACCAATCTGAAATAGAAGAGTGAAGTGTTTTAAAAGTTATACCACTTCAAAGCTCTTGTTGAGAAGCAAAGTGGGCACTACATAAAAGTGTTGAGAACTGACATAGGAGGAGAGTATATCTCCAAATACTTCCTACGTTTCTGCAGGGAGCACGGCATACACAAGAAGTTTACCACAAGGTACACACCATAGCATAATGGTGTTGCAAAAAGAAAAATAGGACCATCATGGACATGGTCAGAAGTATGTTGAAGGCAAAGAATTTGCCAAATGAGTATTGGGCAGAAGTTATAAATTGTGCAGATTATATTTTAAGCATACTTCCAACCAAAGTGGTTATGAACATAGTTCTGGAAGAAGCATCGAGTGGAACAAGGCAGTTTTTCACTCACATGAGAGTATTTGGATGTGTGGCATATGCACATTTCCCGAATCAATTAAGGAAGAAGTTGGATAGTAAGGGGGAGAAGTTTATTTTTGTTGGATACAATGATGAATCCAAGGCCTACACAATCTATAATCCATCAACCAGGAAATTTATGATCAACAGAGATGTGCAGTTCATTGAAGAAGAAGCTTGGGATGGAAGTTTAGAGAAGATGGTGAATGTGAAGACACATATGTATCACAAAGAGCAAGAGTAATTGATTGCAGAAAATAATTCCTCCATTGTGGCTCCTCCTCCACCTACACAAGCTTAGTAAAGCACACCAAAAGCAAGAAACAGAACAGCAGTGAAAAACCAAGGAAGTGCTTCTCCAAGCACACCACAAGGATCAACAACTCCCTTGAGTTCAAGTGGAACTCCTAGCACACCAAGAAGACCAAGATTCAAAAATTTGAGTGAAATTTATGAGCAAGAAGAAGTAAATAATAACACTAGTTTGAATTCTCTATTTGCTTTTTTTTGTCATGTTGATGATCCAATCCATTTTGAAGATGCAGTAAAAGAAGAAAAATGAATTGAAGCAATGAATGAAGAGATTGGTGCAATAGAAAAGAATAACACATGGGAGTTAGTGTACCTCCCATAAGGTAAAGAAGTCATTGGAGTAAATTGGGTCTATAAGCCCAAAAGCAATGCTGAAGGCAAGATAAAAAAGCATAAAGCAAGACTTGTTGTGAAAGGCTACAAGCAACAACAAGGAAGAGATTATGAGGAAACCTTTGCACGAGTTGCAAGGATGAAAGCAGTGCAGACAGTGTTGTCCATTGCAGCACAACAAAAGTGGAATGTCTACCAAATGGATGTAAATTCAACATTATTGAATGGAGTGTCGAAAGAGGAGGTATATGTTGAACAACCTCCTAGATATGAGATAGAAGGTCAAGAGCACAAAGTATGTAAGTTGAAGAAAACTCTTTATGGGCTGAAGCAAGCACCAAGATCATGGTATAGCAGGATTGATGCTTACATGATGGATAATGGGTTTGACAAGTGTGATGGTGAACCCACACTCTACATGAAAGAAAATGATGATAAAATACTTATTTTTTTTTTATATGTATATGATTTAATTTTCACAGGCAATGAAGTTTCACTCATTGCTGATTTTAAAGTAGTCATGAAGAGTGAATTTGAAATGATTGACTTGGGTTTATTGAGATATTTTTTGAGCATTGAAGTGAATAAAAATGAAAAGGGAATTTTTATTTATGAAGAAAAATATGTTGCAGAATTTTTAAAGAGTTTTAACATGTAGAATAGCAAAGCATCGACAACTCCAACTGTCATGGGGTTAAAATTAAGCAAAGAAGATTGCAGCAAGAATGTTGATCCGACATTGTACAAAAGCATAGTTGGTAGTCTAATGTATTTGACTATAACTAGGCCTAATATTATGTATGTTGTAAGTTTAATTTCCATATTCATGGAGACACCAAAGGAGACACATTGAAAGCAGCCAAGAGAATTTTAAGGTATATAAATGGAACAAAGGAGTATGGTGTTCTATACTCCTCAACTGCTAATTTTAGATTGATTGGTTAAACTCATAGTGATTGGGCTGGAAGTGTAGATGATAGAAAGAGCACATCTAGGTATGTGTTTTATTTGGGATTGGGAGCCATTTCATGGGCTTTGAAGAAGCAACCAATAGTTGCATTATCAACAACAGAAGCTGAATATGTGGCAGCAACAACAACAACATGCCAAGCAGTATGGATGAGAAGGATGATGAGAAATTTGTGTCATCAGCAAGACAAAGGAACCACAATTTATTGTGATAATAACTCAGCAATTTCATTATCAAATAATTATGTTTTCCACAAGAGAACAAAGAACATATATGCCAAATATCATTTTATAAGAGAATTGGTTAACAATGGTGAGATTGTTTTGCAACATTGCAGGGCAAAGGAACAGTTTGTTGATATCCTCACAAATCCATTGGGACAAAGAAGTTTTGTTTACCTCAGACAGTGTGTGGGAATGACTGGTGGCGGAAGTTGTGATTAAGGGGGAGTGTTGGAATTAACTCCCAACCACCACCATGAATAAGCAGTGGCAACAGCCCACACTTCATCAATTTTGTAGGAGAGAAGGACAAGCCTCAAATTTCAAATCGGAGGTGTTCTCACGCAATTATCGTAAATATCATAACACAGTACCCAAGCCCTTACCTTTGTGTCTATTTCCTTACCTACCGCAGTACTTACCCTTTGCCCGCAAGTGCAGCCCACAACCTTTTTGTTTTAACTCTTAAGCCCTTCGTCATATCTTATTTCCCCGCTGATGCGACATCTAGTGGGACCCACACTTACCTTATCGTACTTTGCAATACGCCGCAATCCTTTGAATTCTGAAAATTTCCTTTGTATTTCACTTACCACACTTACCAATGTTTACCGCCCGCAACAACGCATTTCACAACATTTATCCCTTACCTGTTAAGCCCTCGTAAAAAATCTCACGATGTTGCTATGTGATATCGTATCGCACATCGCATTTACAATCCTTTACGCTTTTCGTCAAACCTCCCACAACATATGTTATTTGACATGTGATGCGATTGTGCCACGTCACATTGAAAATCGCAACATTCTAACCTTACCTTCCACCGCCCTCAAGTTTTTTTTGATGCGATGCGATTGCAATCTCATGTATCTAGAGTTTATGTTTTTCTATTGAAGTGCCTGCAAGTTATCTATTCTATGATGTGATGCGATCATGCCATCGCACATCGCAACCGCAAAAGTTTATGGTTTGCATTAAAGAGCCCACGAGTTAAAAGTTGATATCGCCGAAATGTGATAAGGGCGCAGATGCGATGTGTTTTCATAGCCAAAACAAATAAGGTTTCATGTCCGCCATTTTTGTGTTTTGAACATGTTTGTATGTTGTTTCATGTATAAACTTAAATACGGTCTGCGTGTCGTTTTAATGAATAAATGGGTCTTTTGACAATAGAAGGATGAATGGTGGTTAAACGTCCATCCAGTATTGGATTTCTTTGAATAGGGTTAGGTTTCAGACTTCTACCATTTTGTACAACTAATGTAATTTCCATAAGTTTTTTAAGTTGAATAGAAAAACGAATTTAGTTTCGCTCCTATGTTTTTACACTGCCTGTCTGTGAATTTTATTTCCGCATTATTTGCAGTCTTTGTGTTGCTGGGGGAAACACATTTCCTCTGTTATTGTTTCATTCAATATTTCCAACACACCTTTGTTAAATATCCCTGAAAATTCAGACGCTGAAGCATCTCCAAACTGGAAGCACCTGACAACTTAATAGAATTGAAGACATTTGTTAAATTTCAAACAAAATCCGTACATGAAAGCGTCCCAACATTGGACAAGTTGAAAATTTTGAAATCCACCATCACGCTGACATTTACTTAATTTTCTAAGAAATTCGAAAGTGGAAGCGTATCCAAACTGAAATAATCTGACAATTTAATCGATAGGGATACATCTGTTAAATCTCGCAAAAAAAAGGGATGTGGAAGCATCTCCAAAATAGAAACAGCTGACAGGTCGATTGTGACGTTTGTTAAATTTTCAAAAGGGAGTGTCTTCAAATTAGAAGGACCTGACAATTTGATGGCGGCATTTGTAAAATTTCCAAAAGGAAGTGTGTTCAAACTGGAAATACCTGACAAATAGATTTTAATATTTGCTAAATTTCTCAAAAAATTGAGAAGCGTCATCAAAGTGGAAGCACCTGACAATTCGAAATGGTGGAGATTCACTAAATTTCCAAAAAAATTAAGAAGTGTCTCCCAACTGGAAACACTAGAAAATTCGAAGTGTTTGAGATTTATTAAATTTCCAAATGACTTTAGAAGTGGCTCCAACCTATAAGCATCTAAGAAAGTGAAGTGCATGAGATTTGTTAAATTTTCAAAAAATCTTGGAAACTTCTCCCAACTGGAAGCACCTGACATTTCGAAGTGCTGGAGATTTCTTAAATTTCCGAAAGAACTCGGAAGAGTATAGAACATGGAAGCATTTAACAAAGTAAAGTTTTGTAGTTTTTATAGATTTTCAAAAAAAATCGGAAGCATCTCCCAACTGGAAGCACCTGACACTTTGAAGTGTTGGAGATTTGTTAAATTTCCAAAAGAATTCGGGAGTGTCATTATACTGGAAGCCCGATTCAAATTTATGTGCTGAAGGTTTGTCAGCTTTCCAAAGGACTCAGGAAGTGACACCATCTCTAAACAGTTTTGTAGGATTAAGCATTTCAAGAAGTGCAAATTGCACAATTCCTCCGGCTGTCTTTTGAGTTGGAGGATCTGACCTTCATGGCCCACAAATATCTTTTCAAGGCGGGTCAGGTGAGTGACGAAGTTTCGAAAGTGTGAAATAGGAGAAATATATTTAGCTCTTGTAGCTGGAGAGGCACCTACAATGTTCACATTTCAAGAAAATATACTTATTTTTTGTAGCTGGAGGGGCTCCTGCAATGTTCGCATTTCAACTATGAGAAATATTTATTAGGGATATCATCTACATAATACAAACTGGAATGAAATGTGAAACAAAATGTGAAATAGGAATAAAATTACATACGAAATGTGAAAGAGGAATAAACCTACAAATTTTGTTTGAGAGGAATATCATTTAAACATTGAAATGAAATGTGAAAGAAGAATACACATACATATCTGCATACCTGAGACTCATTTTTCCACAACATTTCCAATCTACTCCCAGCCACTTTTAAAACTTTTAAATTATCCATGGGAACCCAAGAAGGCAAGGAAGAGCCGGGAAAATGATACCAGTGGAGCCACATGAGAGATGTTGACGGAACCTTCCTCAATATAACTTCTAAATATTCACCTTCAGAAGAGAGAATTTTCAGATCCATACAATCATAACAATCTATATTGAATAGTTTCCACTTAAGTTCTTTCATATGTGACGAGCTTGAGAAAAGGAGAGAGTGTGGCACGCAAGGAACCATGGAAATTCCACGGACTTTGGTTAGAACCTATTCATTCATAAAAAATTACACATATATAGTATCAATATTATCCACTACACAGATCTATCTATCCAGAATAAAATATCTATCTATCCGGAATAAAATAATGTAACTACAAATATTAGGAACTGAAAAAAGAGGATTGGATGGTTGAAGCACTCACAAAGGAAGTTTTCTCCAAAAAATCATCAATTTGGGAAATTCAACGTGGAATTGTTTCTTCTTTGGCAATAACTATTCCCATATCTCTAATTTGATCATGCATTTTTATCTTCTTCTCACTGTCCACGTCCAGTAGACATTTACTCTCTAGATTTTCAAGCCCCACCATACCCAATATTCTTATTGCCTTATCTATTTCCTCTCCTATGAAGAAACAAACAATATCTAAAAATATTTTTGGATCCACTTTTTCGAGTTTCTCATAACTAATGCGGAGTCTGTTTTGTATTTCAGTAGTGTTGGTCACTTTAATTGTTTATCAAATTAAACAATTCAAGTGCTACATAAATTTTCAACCCAGGGAAGTCTGTTTATTTCAAAGGCAATCACACACTGTATATGCTCAATCTCAAAAGCAATGAAATGTTGTAGTAAAAATTACAAAATCACACCTTGCTTCAACAAACTGAAGTCTACTTGAGTTACAGCAAAGAAAATCTTTCTATTGCAGACAATCATTAAAAGAATCCTGGATTACATTAAAAAGACAACAATCTAGGAAAGAAAATCAATCTGCAAAAAGGAAGACCAATTATGCTATAACAGAGAACAGGACCCTATTCCCCAAGTAGGAATCTTCAGCACTTGTTTCTGATTACCAAACTTTCACAAACTCATTCTATAAACAAAATTGCTAATTAAAATAATCCACAACTTCTTAAGAATGAATTGTATGAAATCAATGCAACAAGTAATGGAGACAAAGCTTCAGCAATAGACAACATAATTCCAATACTGCATAAATGACTTCAGTAAATAGAGTTTAATAAAGGCATGAATGAAAGGAACAGTTAACAAACTACATGATCAAATGGGTGAATCTTGTGAAGAAGGCGGGCCCTTTCCTTCTCACAACATTCCCCGGAAGAAGAAATTAAAATGAGATGCTCAGAATAAACTTTTATTCATCTATCGAAAGCAACATATTACAAAAGAGTCACGTTCCTTCTCTGTTAAAAAATGAACCTCCCGTAGTCTCTCCTCTCCTCCTAATGCTGATGTATCCTCTTTAAAAAGAGGAGACATCTATTACAATTGATTTACATTATAGAAATCCTATTTTTAACCCAATCTGATCTTCTATACTGAAATAGGACCTTTCTGTTCTTCCATATCAAAATGCTTTTACAATGGTTACGATGGTACTGGCTTCAGAGTGGCTCATGTAATAGCTTCTTTACTAGTCTTTTCTTGTTGCCATCATGCTTGAAATACTGCTTCAAAATCGCAAATCACGGGCTATTTCAGCAACGAGATTTACGTACCATGTTGACTGTTTCAGCAATGTGGTCTTCAAACAACCACGATAGATTATCTGCGGTCTTCAAACTGTCCCAACAACTATATATCTTCGATTAATGATTAAATATGAAAGTAATGTAAAATTATATGTAAAACAAGTTAAACATATAGTAAAGAGAAGAATATTATATACCTTTGGAAGAATGGATGAAAATGATAGTATAAGCTTTAGATATGGACTGGCAAAGAGTGGAATGATAACAAAATGTATGGTCAAAATGGTACATTATGGGGTCCTAACATCCCCCCCAACTGAAAGGGTTGCATGTCCTCGGGCAACTTTAGTCAGAGTCAGAGTCCGGATACTAGCTTTTGGCATGCAAATTACTTAAGCAGTAGCTATGGAAGGTGCTCTCTGTTAGAGCTCTGAATCCTTGCACATTTTGCAATCTCTGCCAAGCTGCTGCTTCATCCTTATTAGCCAACCTATAATGAGCATGATATTCCTCTGTTGGCATCCGTAAAATACGAAAATGAAAGTGGTACCCTATCCACTTTTCAGCACATTGCTGAACACATCTGATGTAAATGGGTACTCTAGACAATGAAGTTTAAAGGTTAGTAGGGCTAAAAGGATTATACTCCTACCTCTCCTTAGAGGATTGTTGCCAAAACATATTGTTTGCTCTTAAAGAAGCAGTTTCATTGGCCCTGATAAAATGGTGACAATCTTGAAGTACCGAAGCCTGTAATTGATGTATATGTTCAGTCATCCCTGGCTTCTGCAAAAATTGATGATATTCTGCCAAAAAGATGGCAGGGTTCTGAGGTTCTGGCCTTATCCATGGAAGGTGGTTGTCTTCATTATGCCTAGTTGCAATAAAAGCAGTCTGCCATGTAATCTGATTAGCAAGGAAGGAGGCAAATGCCCTGATCTGAATGTCAACAACAACAGGGTTGAGATTAATATTTCTGTTTTCAGGGATAGCTTCATTGTGCAAGTACAACTCACATAGTAGGTGCTAATCACTGGTGGAAGCTTCTACAAATGTTTTCACAAACTGTTCAGATGTAAGCACCTCATGGGTTCTTCCGTCTTTGATTGCTTTCAACTGAAAGTAAACAAGGTGTTCTAAGAGAAATAAAGAATAATTTAGAGATGGTTTCCTAGTAGCCAATAATTTTTGTACCAATTGAAACATTACGAGAAGTTTTCCTTTTAGCTCTTTATTCTCCTTTTTGTAAACTCTAAATTGCTGGAGTATCTGCTCCAAGATCTCCCAGTTAGAATATATATGATTCTGCCAAACCAATTTGTGCTATTGTAAGGTTTTATCTTGCGAAATAACATATTTTTTCCTCCACTTGTTCATTATTTCCATCTCATTCCATGGTTCAGTTTGTGTTCCAGCATTGCAAGTGGTAGGCTGAGGTATAGTCTGAGTAGCAGAATCAGTTACAGTAGGGCGGGATACTTGTACCTCAACTTCTTTTTATAAAAATTTTGAAGGCCCTACTAGTTCTTGTGTAATAGTAGGGCATTCCTCTTTGACTGAAGAAGATGTAGATGCTCCCAATGTTGGAACTTGAACTATCTTATATATTGTTTGCTGATAGATGTTTCCACATTGGTTACACATATATTATTTATATGGATCATTTTCTGTATGTTTGTCTGCCATGGATGCTGTATGGGCCAGGGTATAAAAATTTAGCTCCTTGTCAAAGGCTTCCCTTGCCATTACCAATTCTCGCTTATAAGCTTCTAATTCTGATTTTAAAAACTCATTTTCTTGTAAAAGGGAAGCCATGGTGACTAGGCCTTGTGTATCAGTTGCATTCTTCGGAATTGATTGTTGTGTTTTAGCTGTAGCTGGTTCTTGTGTGACAGCTAGAGCTGGTTCCTTTGTGGAAGCTACTAAGTAAGTAGCATCTTGGATGTCTAGTTTTTGCACATCGACAGTTGGTTCTTGTGTTTCAACTGCTAGCTGAGTAGCTGGTTCTTGTGGGACAACTACTTGTTCTATAGAAAATGATGTCATATTACCCTGGGCATTTGTTTCTTTTGTTTCAGTGCCACAGGGTGAGACAAGTAATAATTCCATGGTTTGTAAGGGTGGTGATGTGTGGATTTTTAACAAAATGGCTGCGAGATCAGGGGTAATAGGAATGGTTTCTGCTTCAATAAGAGCGTCCTCATTCATCTCGTAGGTAGGAAGAGAAGTAGAAAAAAGTAGTAGTTTGTTTTTCTTTTATGAGAGGGCTTTTGTTTGGTCAATTTAATGTGTCCTAAATTGCTACATTAGTTTATCAATCTAGGATTCGTAAGCTGATAAAGTGTGGCGCACTATATGTGCAAGATAACCTATTTCTTAACTTTTTGTCGTTTTTGGTTAAAAAATAAAAACAAGTATGGTTATGATTGTTCAAGGAAATGATATCCTTTATAATGATTTACCAACTTGAAACTTCAAAAGGAATTTGAAACATACAATGACAAAACTTGAAAGGAAATGAAAATGTGCTGCTGAAATGAAAATGTGATGCTAGTCTAATAAATCAAACAATGAACTACTGATCATGAAACTCATTATTCTTGCTGCTGTTCAAACACAAAAGAAACTATGCTGAAAAAAATCCAAAAGTTGCAACAAAGTAAATCTAAATCAAATTACATCAACTTATGTTATGATCCCTCATCATTAGTCCAGCTATGATTTTCGGAGGTAACCATAAACAATTTGAGTACCCTGATATCTAACATGCGGAAAGTAAACTAATATCAAACTACACATTCATAATTCAATCCCTCACCATCAGTCCAGTTGTGGCTTTCGGAGGTAACTGAAGATGTCATGAGTAATTTAATATATCTAACTTGCAGAAAGTAAATTAATATCAAACTACACATTCATAATTCAATCCCTCACCATCAGTCCAGCTGTGGCTTTCGGAGGTAACTGAAGATGTCATGAGCAATTTAATATATTTAACTTGCAGAAAGTAAACTAATATCAAACTATACATTCATAATTCAATCCCTCACCATCAGTCCAGATGTGGCTTTCGGAGGTAACTGAAAATGATATGAACAATTTGATATATCTAAATCTAACTACTGAAACAAATGTGCAAGATTGAAATAAACAAAGCAGTACTGAAATTAAACAGAAACTAGGAAAAGTAAATTAGCAGCAGAACAATATTAATTCCATGTCATTAGTCAAAAATTTATGCAAATGCCCGGGCTGCCTATTTATAACCTGAAACAAGAACACTGATCAGTTAACAATAACACAAAACATGAAAGACATAAGTAAAATGTAAAGCATGAAAGATTATAAACAGAAATGAAGCATATATACTATGAAAGATGCAATGTATAAACATATGAATGAATTATGGCACAATGAGCTTAAAGAAATAAAACAAGAACTATACAATAATGCACAAAACCTCAGCTGTGCAGGGGCCCTCTACACCAGCCTTGGCAACAGACTTCAAGTACGAATTACGCTTAGAAATAGAGTCTTATTATATATTAAAATGCAGTCATAACAGCAAGGTGATATTACGGCACAGTGGCAACGTAATTACATTACAGAGCTATCTGGAGGCTAATGGAGACTAATAAAAACTAACTCTTATGCGTATGCAAACGCGTTATTTATAACTGAAGGTGATATAACTAATTCCCTAAAGTTTATGCTGACAGAAAACACGTAAACCATTACGTCCAGAGATCTAGGATCATGGCCGCGTTGAGGAGTAAATCTATGAAGAGTGGATGTTTGAATTCGGCTTATGGAGCCATGTATAGGTGTTGATTTGTCTCCCGCAATTCAGAAACGGCCATATAAATCTCCACGTGACGAGAAACAGAGTCCTGTCACCGTGGGACTCTACGGTTGACTTCCACTTGGCCACCTTTGACCGTAGCCTCCTTAGGTGAATTTGCTCGAGCCAATAGGACACGATCCATGTCCACATCATTTATGACTTGCCCATGTGGCTCGTTTTACCTGAAGACACCTGTAACATAGAGTTTCACAAAATGGCTGCGGAAAGTTGCAGCAGCTGCGGAAAGTGGCAAGATTCCGCAGCTAAATGAGCAAAATCTAAATCAAACAGCAGACACAAAAATATAGTTAAAAACCATTCTAGATGCTCTTTTGCAATTAATATACAATGATATTGACAACTTGGGAGGTTCAGGTGAATGAAAAAGGGATAGAAAGGTGTATGGAAAAGATGCAAATTTGAGACTCAACATACCCCCACTGTGAAGGTGTTGCATGTCCTCATGCAACCAAAATTTTGATAATCCTTCTTCAGTTCATATGCCTTGACACTTCAGCCAGTACATCCAGCCCTCTCCTCTTCTTCCTTGGTGCTGCCAACATCTTGGGCTTCTTCATTAAGCATCTAAATTTGATATTAACTAGTGCTCTGCTTAACTTCTGGCATTTCTTTTTCAATTTCTTGTTCTTCTTCTGCCATATTCCCAGATGTAGCATGGTATTATCATGAATGATTTTTTCCAATTTACCTTGTTCCTTCAATGCCTCATTTTCATTTTTAATGTGTTTATTTAAAAGCTCTAGCTCAAAGACTTCATGTTTCAGTGATTGGACTAAATCATTTTGTACTGTGTGAGGCTGAATGGATGAAGTACTGGGGCCCGTAGCTTCTCTTTCCAAAGATTCTATATAATCATATACTTCCTGTTGCTTGGGGTCTATATCAGGTGTCATTTTTATTGGGCTGTCCCCAAAATGCCGTGAAGGAGAGTTATCGTCAAAATATGGCTGAGAAGGGCTCACATCAACATCTTGCTGAGAATGGGATGGACTATGTTCAATGTCTGACTGAGAATGAAATGAACCAGGTTCACTAACTAACTGAGAGTGAGATGGACTATAGTCAGCTGGGGACTGTTCAGATGTTTCCTCTCCCAAATCAATGAAATGAGGACCCTTCATTTGCGTTTTCCTCAATTTCCCCTTAAGTCTGGAACTTCTTCTCACACGCTGTGGACCACTGTCCTTTTGCTTTTGTTTCCCTTTCTCTGTCTTCTTGGCCATAGATGATTGTTTTTGAAGATGAACTAATCTCTCAGATAACACTTGATGATCTTCTTCTTCGGAAGAAGGGGTTTGATGTATAGCCTCAATACTTTTTCTCTCTTTTGGTGTTATTGGCTTCTTACCCTTAGTTTCTTTCTTCTTCCTCTTTGACAATCTCTCTTCCCTATCAGTTCTTTCAATTGTAGTAGTAGGAGTATTTTTGATTTCATCATTTGTTCTCTTTTTCCTACTCCTTCTTGATATGCTACCTTCAGGAATTTCTTGAGTAGGAGTACTTTGGGTTTCATCATTTGTTATTTTTCTCCTACTCCTTCTTGATGTGTTACCTTCAGGAATTTCTTGAGGTTCCTCAAAGAAATTTCTAATAAAAAATTGTTCCCATGTGTCTTCCTTCTCCTTTAACTCTTTTTCAATCAAAATTTTTACAAGACCGTGGTAATATAGATGTGGTTCTACATCTCCTAAATGTTTTTGAATAGTCACAGACATTTTCTTCAAACTATTTAATAGAAAATATGGGAGATTGAGAGTTTGATTATCTAGAAAATTCATCAGCAATCTGGTATGGTACATATACATGGACCCAAAACGGCCTTCACAGGTAATGAATTTTTGAACAACTAGCAACAAAGTAGCCCATTCCTCTTTCAAAGCATGAACAGGAATTCCTCTTTTAAAAATAGTTATGTCCATACCTTGGTTTCGTAAGATTATTCTCCAGGCTTCATCACTAATGCTTTTATTCTTAAACCAACGCTCACCCTCTTGAAGAAGTTCCGTGGCAGATGCTATAGATGCCTCGTTCACTGCAAAATTAAGGTCTCCAATCTCTACTTCCAGGCCATTGAACGACCTTGCAAATGCTTTTGTCACTTCTTTATGATAGCCTCTGAACTTTTGGATAAACCGCAGCCACTTTGATTTCTTCAATATATCCCTTACTTGTGGATATCCCTCCATGAATTTAGGTCCTTCTGGTTCTGCTCTTAGCAATTTACCCATTCTTCTTTCTGCTCTTCAAAAATTTTCCTGCGTGAGGGTTCAATGGAAGTGGAACGGCTGAATGCACGGAAATGAGCACAATGATTGTAGGTAGATATTAGAGAGTGGGTATACAGGCTGTAGCGTAACAAAGAAAAAAATGGAGTGAGGCGAAACAGAGAGGGGTTTCGTGAGCACGACAGAGATACGGCTGTGAGATTAACAGAACAATGGGAGGAGTATAACACATCCAGCAGTGTTTTGAAATTTGGTGGCTGCAAAATAAATGTGAGCACGTTTAAACAACGACTATGGATTTATGCGGCTGTAAGAGCCCGTGGTCAAATCAACTACGTCTCATTGTCACCGGTGGAATATCGGAGTATGAGTGAAGATTGGGGGTTTTAATTATGGAACCGTTTGAGAATGAATGCGGGAGGATCATATGGAGATCGTGAAAGGGTTACGGAATTTGTCAATATAATCATTGCACATAATGGATGGAGCTTATGGTTTAGAACTATATAAAAATGTGTTTTCAATGCTATTTGAAATGAATTTTACTCATACCTTGGAATCTTTGCATTTTTCCTTGGTCTTCAATTTGTTGCTCTTCATTGATATCTTGAATGCTCCATGTCTTCATTTTTTGGTCCTCCTACCTGCATTTTATTTCATGATTATGGAAATAACATCTGGCTGTACATTCTTTTGAAAACAGAGTAGTAGCTACGGAATCTGCTTCTGGCTGCGGAAACTGGTGTCGGCTACGGAAACAGATGTCAGCTCCGGAAACTGACACAGCTATTATTTGAGTGAATGGAAATGAACGGATGACAAATGACTGAATGGAATGGTCATGAAAAAGAATTTTATTGGTGAAAATGGAATGAAAAATGAAGTGAAATGGAATGAAGTGGAGTGAAGTGAAGTGGAATGAAGTGGAATGGAATAGAGTGGGTGGTCACAAGACTTGTGAAATGAAAGAGAGAGATTTTTTTTTTTTTGGAAAATATAGGGTGTCAGGTGTTCCTGATTTTCACCCAATATTTTCTGTATAAGACTGCCAATCAGTGATTGGTTTTCAGGCTTATACAATTTTATTTTATTTTATTTTATTTTTTAACTGAAAAGAACAAAAGCTAGGCTGGTGGAGAAGAAGAATTCTTCTGTACCAGCCTGATTGCAGAATTTTCTTGAAACATTTTGACAAAATCCTCTTTTGAGAGTGGCTTATGATAAATTTTCAATCTATGGCCATTCACAATAAGAGGAGTTTGAAACTCATCAATGGTCTTGATTCTTACCGCTCCATTGTTAAAGATCTTGTCAATCTCATATGGCCCAAGCCAATGAGTCTGAAATTTTCCTTGGAAATATTTAAACTTGGAATCAAATAACAATGCCCAATCTCCTTCTTGAAACTTCTTCTCTTTGATGTACTTGTCATGCCATTTAGCTCTCTGATATTGAACTAGATCAGTTCTTAAAATTGCTTCTTGTCTGATCTCATCTAGCTCATTCAATTGCTCCATTCTATGCTTTTGGGCTTCTGATAAGTTCATCCCCAATTGAATTGCTATCTTGAAGGTCTTGACTTGGAACTCAATGGGGAGCAAGACTTCTTTCCCATAAACAAGTTCATAGGGAGAATGTCCTGTTTTATTTCTCCATGTAGTTCTGTAGGCCCACAAGGCTTCAGGAAGCCTTTCTGCCCAATCTCTTCTATGTAGATGAACAGTTTTGGTGATGATACTTTCAAGAACTGTGTTTGTAGACTCCACTTGACCATTTGCTTGCGGATGGTAAGGAGTAGATCTTCTGTGCTTGATTTTGTATTCTTCCATCAACTTCTCCACCAAGTTGGATGTGAATTGGCTTCCCTGATCTATCACAATTTCTCTTGGAACACCAAAGCGAGTAAAAATATCCTCATAAAGAAAATGAACAACTGAATTTTCAGTAGCAGATACTAATGCTTTGGCTTCTACCCATTTAGTAACATAATCATTACAAACCAATATATACTTCTTTTGCTTAGATGGTGGATTAATAGGTCCAATGAAATCTAAAGCCCATTTTTCAAAGGGTTCAATGAGTACCTGTGGTTACAATGGCATTTCATTTGAAAGGGTAGGTTTCCCTACTCTTTGGCAGCTATCACACCTTTTGACATATTGTTTTGCATCTTTGAAGAGGGAAGGCCAATAATATCCCAAGGAAAGGATTTTATAGGCCGTCCTTTTGTCCGCAAAGTGTCCGCCGCATGTTTCATCATGACATGCCTTAAGAATATCAGGCATTTCATCTTCCCTGACACATCTTCTGATCACAAGATCTGGCCCTGTTTTAAACAATTCGTTAGAAATCCATGAATATTTTGAACTCTCCTGAATAATTTTTCATTTTTCATTTGGAAATAAATGTGAAGGTAGTTTCCCTGTAACCAAATAGTTAGCAATATCTGCATACCAAGGGGTCTTAATAGTTACTGCAAACAAGTATTCATCAGGAAACTTATCCTCTACAGGAGAATCTTCTTTAGTATTCTGAATTCTAGACAAGAAATCAGCTACTGTATTTTGTTTTCCTAGTCTATCCAACACAGTAATATTGAATTCTTGCAAAAGTAAAAGCCATCTTGTCACTCTGCCATTAGTAACAGGTTTGTTCATTAAATATCTAATTGCAGAATGGTCGGTATGAATAAAAGTTTCATAGCCTGTTATGTAATGTCTAAATTTATTAATTGCATGAACAACAGCTAAAAACTCTTTTTCAGTCACAGTATAGTTCAACTCTGTGGGAGTCAAATTTTTACTGGTATAATAAATGGCATAAGGAACTAAATCTTTTTGACCCAACACAGCTCCTAGGGCTGTATCTGAAGCATCCGTAGAAATATGGAAAGGGAGTTTCCAATTTGGTCCTCTCAAGATAGGTGCTTCAGATATTCTTGTTTTCAAAGTTTCAAAGGTTGATTGACAATCAGGATCCCATTTGAATTCACAATCTTTTGTAAGAAATTTGAAGAGTGGAGATGCTATTTTAGTGAAGTTTTCTATAAATCTTCTATAGTAACCAGTAAATCCTAGAAAACTTCTAACATCTCTTTGACAATTTGGAATAGGCTACTTGGAGATGACTTCAACTTTTGATCTATCAACCTTAATCCCATCTCCTGAAATATGATGTCCTAAAACAATCCCTTCAGTAAACATCATAAAGCATTTTCATGGCTTAATGAAAGGTTTGTTTCTTTACATCTTATGAGAACTTTTTCCAAATTTTCTAATGCCTCTTCAAATGAATTACCATAAACTGTAAAATCATCCATATAAACCTCTACACAATCATGGATTAGATCAGAAAAAATTCCTAGTACTGCTCTTTGGAATGTTGCAGGTGAATTACATAACCCAAAAGGAAGCACTCGGTAGGCAAAAGTTCCCCATGGACAAGTAAATGTGGTCTTATCTTGATCTTCAGGTGCTACCTGAATTTGATTATAGCCGCTAAAACCATCCAAAAATGAAAAGTACTTTTTACCTGCTAATGTATCTAATACCTGATCAATAAAAGGAAAAGGAAAGTGATCCTTCAAAGTTGCTTTGTTCAATTCCCTGTAATCAATGCATACCCTCCATTTACCATTCCTTTTAGGTACTATAACCAAAGGAGAAACCCATCGGCTATCTGAAATTGGATAAATGAAGTTTACATTGAGTAGTTTTTGGAGCTCTTCTTTCACTATCTCCCTAAGAATTGGATTCATCCTTCTTTGAGGTTGTCTGATTGGTCTACTGTTTTCCTCAATATAGATATGATGGATGAAAGTCTTAGGATCAATTCCTTTCATGTCAGTATACTCCCATGCAAATGCAGTAGAATGTTTTTGCAAGATTTTGGTTAGTTCTTCTTGTTGTGACTTTTCCAAATGTTTGTTGATATTCAATGTTTTTCCTGGAAAAGTCTCAATAGTAGAACTACCAAACTCTTCCATAGAGTAAAGAGACATTTGTCTTGATGATAAATATTCTATGTCAGATTCCAACTGAAATTGTGTGGGGTCATATTCTGAAGATGTCTCAAAATTTTCTAATGTGTTCAGAATTTGACTATCCTCACTAACTTCCGAAATGGTAAAGACAAGTTGTATAATGTCCTCATCATCGACCCATTCATTGTCTCCTACTTTTGTGATTGCTTTTGCTGGAGGATACAAATTGAATTTCTTTGTCGAATTACCATTAGAAATGTACATATCCCCAGATCTACAACTAATAAAAGCATCAGTTGTGGCTAGCCAAGGTCTTCCTAAGATAAGTGGGTGCCCTCCTAGATTACTTTTGGGAGTCAAAATCATAAAATCTACCGGATATTCCCAAGAATCTAAGGAGACTGAAATATCTTCTAATACACCATCTGGTTTAATAATGGATCGATCTGCAAGTTGCAGTAAAGTAGGTGTAAAAAGAAGGTTAGGAAGTTTTAGCTGGTCCATAGTCTGTCTACTCATAATGTTGATAGCAACCCCTAAGTCAATCAATGTGTTTGGAATTTCTATCCCATTTATATGTGTCTTGACAATTGGACTTCCTGGATCTACATACTTCTGCATGGTAATTTTCCCATCATAATATCTGCAATCTTTCCTACCAGGTGGATTCTTCTTGTGTCTTTTAGTTTCCTTCCTGGTCTTTTGAAACTCAACTCCTTTATGGTTTTTGCTAGAATAGGAATTGCTCGAATGGCTTGTAGCAATGGAATCTTGATACAAACATTCTTCAATTCATCTAGAAAGTCATAGTTAGGCAACAAGATTTGTTTTTCCACCCCCTTATCAATTTGTAGTCTTTACGGGAAAGGAGGTGTAGATGAAGATACAGGTTGCTCAACTATAGGAGTTGTGGATGTTAGCTTTTCTTTTTCTTTTTGAATTTTTGAATTTTGAAGAGATTCTTCCTTAGAACCCTTATTGACTTGAAGAGAGTCCTCCTCAGAGGTATCTTGCTCTTGAATGTCTATAGAAGGTTTTTCTAAAACTCTACCAGATCTGAGTTGTACATCGTTGAGAGGAACAATCATATAGGTAGGAAATTGTTGTCCTTCTACCATGTAAGTATTCTGAGGATTCTTATTGTTAGGATTTGGCAATGGCTGAGCTGGAATTTGATTTGTCTTTTGTTGGTATGGGAGCATGAGTTGAGGATTTGGATTTTGTTGAGAAGGTTGTTGTTGTGGAAATGGCAATGAAAGTTGTGGATTTACATTTGGAAGTTGTGGAGCTTGTTGATTTTGAAAATATGGAGGATATTGATAAAATTGAGCAAATCTCCCATAAGGATTTTGCATCCCTTGTACCCATGGCTGATATGAGTTTTGATGTTGGGGCCAAGGTTGTTGCCAAGGATTCCAATTTGGTGGGGTTTGAAAATTCATAGGGTTGTTAAACCCTTGATTTTGTTGTCCCTGCCAAGGTCTCCTTGCAACAAAATAGAGAGATTCTACTGAATTTGGGTCTTCTTGAAAGACAGCTTTGAGTCCAGGAATTGAAGGACAATCCTTGATCTCATGATTCTCTGAGAAAATCATACATGTTTCTACAACTTTTGCATCCAAGGGACATTCCCTTAAAGCATGTTTCTTCCTACATTTCAGACAAAAGATGGCTAAAGCATCTGTTTCTACTTTCTTCTTGTTTTGGATTTTAAGGGTGTCTAGTTGTTCACTAAGGCTCCCTAAGATATTAGTTTTGAACTCATCAAGCATGTTACCAATCTCTGCCCTACTTACTGATCCAGTTGCAGATTTGTTAGCCCTAATAAGAGAAGGATCCCTAGGCCCTTTTCTTGTTTTAGATTTTCCCCTTGAGAGATGGACACATAGTTCTGTTATATCACGAAGTGGAAGTTGAGAAATGTCTCCTTTCCCCATCATGTTTAAAATATCTATCCATTCATCTCTAATGGCTTTTAATATGAGGGATTTCAAGGTTTCATCATCTAAGTTGCTCATCTTTTCTCTTTTCAAGTTGTGTTGAAATCTTTCAAGTAAGTCTTCCAAATTTTCATCTTCTTTTTGCATCATTTTGAATACCTCATCCTTGTGATTGGTGGGCATACAATAGTCCAAGTATCTATCCAAAAATGTTTGTTTCATATCATTCCAAGTCCTAATAGATTGAGTAGCTAATCCCTTGAACCATTTCAAAGCAGCTCCCTTCAAAGTTGAAGGAAACAATTTGAGTTTTTGAGAGTCTTCCATATAGTCATAGGTTCGGCACACGACTTCAAACTCAAACAGAAATGTTTCAGGATCCTCACTTCGCAATCCATAAAAGTTGGGGAGGATAGATGGTGAGATATTTTTCATTGTTGTATGAGTTTCCTCATCAACTATAGGGAATCCAAACAAGTTATCTCCTTCCCTATTTCTTCCATTATTATCTTCACCATTGTTGTCTCCATTGTTTCCTCCTCCTCTACCTCTACCTCTCCCTCCAAATCCATCTATTATTTCCTCTGCCATGATATTTTCTTTAGAGTCCTTAAAGTCCTCTGGTTTTTCTATCAAGGGAGGATGAGAGAGAGTCTCTTTGTTTTCTAAATGGGATTTAGTAGGTGGTATAGGAGAATCCTCTAATTCAGTTGCTCCTTGAATTCCAAAAATCTTAAGGCTAGGGGTAGATGGTGGTGAATCTGGTCTATGCCTTGAAGAAGATGGAGTTGTGAAAATCGAACTCTTGGCTTTAGCTATAAACCTTCCCCTAGAATCTCTTGCTCTATGCATGTCATTTTTATTTTTATTTTAAAAGTTGGGCTAATAATTCTCTTTCTGATCTTCCAGATCACACTAGGTGCAAGAAGAGAGCATACTTAAGAAATTACTAAACCAATAACTCTCTTTTCTAATCCTCCAGATCACACTAGGTGCAAGAGGAGAGCATACTTCAAGAAGTTATCAAGTTTTCCCTTCTTTTGTTATTTTGTTTTTTTTTTTTAAAGAAAATTGGCTACCTAGTTACACTTCCCCGGCAACGGCGCCAAAATGTTTGGTCAATTTAGTGTGTCCTAAATTGCTACATTAATTTATCAATCCGGGATTCGTAAGCTGATGAAGTGTGGCGCACTATATGTGCAAGATAACCTATTTCTTATCTTTTTGTTGTTTTTAGTTTTCTAATGTGAGATGGAAATAAAAACAAGTATGGTTATGATTGTTCAAGGAAATGATATCCTTTATAATGATTTACCAACTTGAAACTTCAAAAGGAATTTGAAACATACAATGACAAAACTTGAAAGGAAATGAAAATGTGCTGCTGAAATGAAAATGTGTTGCTAGTCTAATAAATCAAACGATGAACTACTGATCATGAAACTCATTATTCTTGTTGCTGTTCAAACACAAAAGAAACTATGCTGAAAGAAATCCAAAAGTTGCAACAAAGTAAATCTAAATCAAATTACATCAACTTATCTTTTGATCCCTCATCATTAGTCCAACTATGATTTTCGGAGGTAACCATAAACAACTTGAGTAACCTGATATCTAACTTGCAGAAAGTAAACTAATATCAAACTACACATTCATAATTCAATCCCTCACCATCAGTCCAGCTGTGGCTTTCGGAGGTAACTGAAGATGTCATGAGCAATTTAATATATATAACTTGCAGAAAGTAAACTAATATCAAACTATACATTCATACTTCAATCCCTCACCATCAGTCCAGCTGTGGCTTTCGGAGGTAACTGAAAATGACATGAACAATTTGATATATCTAACTACTGAAAGTAAACTAATATCAAACTACACATTCATAATTCAATCCCTCACCATCTATAGATCTGGCTTTAGGAGAATGGCAGAAAATGATATAAATAATTTGATATATCTAAATCTAACTACTGAAACAAATGTGCAAGATTGAAATAAACAAAGCAGTACTGAAATTAAACAGAAACTAGGAAAAGTAAATTAGTAGCAGAACAATATTAATTCCATGTCATTAGTCAAAAAGTTATGCAAATGCCCGGGCTGCCTATTTATAACCTGAAACAAGAACACTGATCAGTTAACAATAACACAAAACATGAAAGACAGAAGTAAAATGTAAAGCATGAAAGATTATAAACAGGAATGAAGCATATACACTATGAAAGATGCAATGTATAAACATATGAATGAATTATGGCACAATGAGCTTAAAGAAATAAAACAAGAAATATACAATAATGCACAAAACCTCAGCGTGTGCAGGGGCCCTCTACACCAGCCTTGGCAACAGACTTCAAGTACGAATTACGCTTGGAAACAGAGTCTTCTTATATATTAAAATGCAGTCATAACATAAAGGTGATATTACGGCACAGTGGCAACGTAATTACATTACAGAGCTATCTGGAGGCTAATGGAGACTAATAAAAACTAACTCTTATGCGTATGCAAACGCGTTATTTATAACTGAAGGTGGTGTAACTAATTTCCTAAAGTTTATGTTGATACAAAACACGTAAACCATTACGTCCAGAGATCTAGGATCATGGCCGCGTTGAGGAGTAAATTTATGAAGAGTGGATGTTTGAATTCGGCTTATGGAGCCATGTACAGATGTTGATTTGTCTCCCGCAATTCAGAAACGGCCATAGAAATATCCACGTGACGAGAAACATAGTCCTGTCACCGTGGGACTCTACGGTTGACTTCCACTTGGCCACCTTTGACTGTAGCCTCCTTAGGTGAATTTGCTCGAGCCAATAGGACATGATCCATGTCCACATCATTTCTGACTTGCCCATGTGGCTCGTTTTACCTGAAGACACCTGTAACATAGAGTTTCACAAAATGGCTACGGAAAGTTGCAGCAGCTGCGGAAAGTGGCAAGATTCCACAACTAAATGAGCAAAATCTAAATCAAACAGCAGACACAAAAATATAGTTAAAAACCATTTTAGATGCTCTTTTGCAATTAATATACAATGATATTGACAACTTGGGAGGTTCAGGTGAATGAAAAAGGTATAGAAAGGTGTATGGAAAAGATGCAGATTCGAGACTTAACGGTTTTCCTAGGAGAAGGGCTATCAAAGGAGGTAGCTGCTTTAGTTATGGCCCTTGTTTGTCTTTTTGATAGGGGGGCGGTTGTGATTCACCTTTTCCTTTTACGAATAGAGGAAGATGGTTGTGTCTCAGCCTGAGAGTCATCACTGGGAATATGGACGGTAGGATCAGATGATTCTGCTAAGTGGTGAGATGGACTTGAAGAAAGGTTAATTGGATTAGCTAGTTCTGTGGATGGAATTGATGGAGGGTTAGGGATATTATCTGGTTGTTGCTCGTGGGAACTTTCAAGAATTTCTTGTGGATTTTCAGCAGCTTCTTGAGGAATTTCAGCAGCTTGCTTAGGGGATAGGGGTAGGTTATTTAGAGGAAGGTTTTGTTGAGCAAAACCCCTCTGAATCAGTAGCTGAACAAGGCAGTGATGGGTGAGGAAAAGGAGTGGGAATTTTACTCGTCTACAATAATATGACATATTTCTAATGCATCCAAGTAAATAGTAAGGAATGTTCACTAGTCTACCGTGTCGTAAATGACTCATTAAGACAAAATCATGTTGATAGACTACCTGATAGCGACCTTCACAAGTGAGATAATGTTTGACGAATTCAACAACTTTCGACCAAGGAGGAGGCAATGAGTGAAGTCCAACACCCCGGCCTTTAAGCTCGACGTGTTCTCCTGGCAGAAGAAAGTTCTGTTGCGCATTCATAATGATGTGCTTTCGACTAAACCATCGAGTACCAATGACTAGAAAACCTGAAACTTGTGCTATGTCACCCTCTGAAACCGGAATTCGGACTCCCTGGAAAGTAGAATGATCTTCCTGAAGATTTTGTGCAAATTCCAGGACCTGTTGTGGATCAAACTCTTGAAGTCTCTCAAAATATCCTACCTAGCCTGCCTGCTGAAAACTCTGATACGCATCTGGGAATAATTCAAGCAGAGCTATTGAGCTGGGCTCATGTCAAATAGCAGGTCCTCCCATAGTTAACCAACTTTGGTAAAATGCAGAGTCAAAGAGCGAAGTTACCAAGCTTCGAACAGAGTAAACTTTGCGAATGAGAACATGGAGTAACGGTGGAGAGATGAAGTAATGGATAGGAAAAATGACGGTAATTGGCATGCTGTGAAATGATGGCACATAATTTTGATATTCCCCCCCAACTATGGTGAAATGATGTCTTTAAGTGTGCGGAGATTGTGGTCATAATAAAGAAAATCTTCTCTTTAAACCATAGTTTAATTGTATTAACATAAAATTTACCTTTGATTTGTAATTCGAAAAATATAGTGTTTGTTTATAATGGCTCAATAGCCATGGAAGAAATTTAGAAGCTTTTTGAAACATGAGGGAGATCATATTAAGTGCTTGATGTGAAAGACGGTGGGCGGATGGATTAACACAGAATGAATGAAAATATGTACTTCTACGCGGGCGGCACTTGCGCACATAAGGCAAGCAGATTGAGAGTGATTTTTGTGCCTGGCAGGGGGTGGAGGTGGCTCTCAGTTGTGACAATCAACTCAGTGTTGGTTGTTGGAGGCAACCTCACTTGAACCACGCTCATCTACAGGGTATAGGCCTTGAGTCGTAAAGCTTAGAGCTCAGATTGTAATGCAAAGACTACGGCCTTTTGTTGTTATTCCAAAGAAAGCCATCTGTCTTATAAGGCAAGGGTGACCACATCTACGATTTTCTCAAAATATTCCTTTATTAAGGTAACCTCAGTCTCCCTACCAGCCCTCGTAGCCCGCCGCTTCATTCGCCGGCCCTTGAGAGTTTCGGTTGTTTGTTTCATACCATGCTGGGAATCAACACCTTGTGCATCCAGACCCGCTGTGTCCATATCCAGCTCTGATTCCTACTGCGAGTCCTGCTCCACACCCTGCATTGCGTCCGTCATCCTGGGGGAGCCTTCCGGGCCACATCCTTTTGAATTCTTGGCAGTATCAGGCGGGGTGGTTTTTGAGACGGTGCTTGTACCGGCAGTGTCAGCTACACCTTATTTGAATCCAAATATCTAGTGTGGTGGCCAAGTGGCAATGAGCCGGCTGATTTCTTCATCGACGACCATGTTAGGTATCCAAGCTAGATCCTTATAGCCCCAAATCTACACGTTGTGCATCATGACCTAGAATTTTGTGATGCTCTTGTATTTTTCATAAAACGCTGACAACAGGTGTGGCTGGGAGTGAATTTCTGCGATGAGCGCACTCTGAAATAGCACCCAAAATACTTTGTTCTCCTTAATTCACTGCTCATCCTTTGAATCCCATAGGTTCGCATATCGCGCCCCTTCACACATGTCTAGTTCAAGCTCAGGGAGGACTGATCCTTCAGGGGCTTCCCATGCAACCAATGCAATTAAGAGAAACAGCCAAGAGTACCAGAACAGACTCTCATGATCCTGGGCCTCGCACATGTTTTCCAGGAACTCAATGTAGAGGAACTATGACCAATTAAAGTAGACCACTTTGTCGCAGCGTCCGGCCAGCTAAATCACATAGGTGGGGACAGTCATGGCCTGACACTTGCGCATCATTATGCAAGCCAGCAATAAGGTACCCATGCACACTCCAGGGTCGTTAATGGTGTTGATTATGAATCCTCTAGTGTTGTGCTTGACAAGGTAGTCTTTGCGCACCTTGTCAGCGATCTGTTGCTCATACTTCTTGCCAAGGCGCTCCATGGGATTCTGCCCCTCCATGGGGAGACCATTGATGCGGTGAATCAGGGCAGCATCGAGGGGAATGCGGTCATGGATCTGCAAGCTGTCATTATGGATCAGGGCTAGCAGTTGTCGCACGACTTGGTTAGTTACATTATATCGTCCAAAGTGAGGTATCCGCAATAAGCTCAGTAATCCAGATTTTTCTAAACTGCATGCCCACGGCATTGGTACGACTTGTAGCACATCGTCCTCTAGTACTCTTTCGAGATACAGTTTAGGTGCCAATTCTAGGAAGGCCTCCAAGTTGGATAGGTTGTGATCATCAAACTTGATGGAGGAGAGCTTGCCATATGCTTCTCCAATTATGGGGACTTCTCTCGAAATTAGCAAAATTTGCATATAGGAGCACAGACCTTCGCGATTCGTAGGTGTGCACACCGAGGACCTTCAGGGCCGAACATTGGGTGGTAGCCACATGATCGGGGTAACGAGCCGAGCTTCTTCCTGCGCAGACAGAAGTCTTTTTTCCAAGTTAGGAGAACGTGCCTTAGGCTCCATTCAAGGAGATTGCATGTTCCAGGGGGAGGTGTGCAGCTTTCCCCCAGCCCATTTCGTGGCCTTCCCCTACCCTTGCTCCTGGCCCTTCCCTTTACTCTTATTTTTCTCCACCTGCTTCCCCTTGGTTGGTGTGGACACAACTTCTTCGACTTAGGGGGTGACCTCTAATACTTCATTGGAAGCTAGCTCTGTAGAGGCCACGGTCTGTGATGATTCAGCGGGATTGGTCGCAGTCATTCTCACTTGAAAGATGAACTCGAGGTTACTACTATCAGAGGCGGTAGCACGCCCAAACATGAACAGAGCACAATAGTTACGAAAATTCTCAAGGTACAATATTTTGAGCACATGCGAAACCCAATTCAGAACTGCCCTCCTCCATTTATAGTGTTGAAGAGTGAAAAACAGTCGGATGAAACTTAGTTGAAACTTACCATCACGGAAACAGTAAAAAATCTTCGGAAATCACAACATTAATTTCCTACTGCCCTCTCCTTCCAACGATAAATTTGGCTTTTTACCCAGCGGTACTATTCCAATAACTATTTTTCATAGCTGTGTATTACCCCTATGCTCCTAGCACACCTCCCCGTGCTTCCAGACCTGCAGTCAACCCCTATGCTCCTAGCACACCTCCCCGGGTTTTCTGACCTACAGTTGGCCCCTGCACTCCCAATGCACCTCCCTGGGCTTCCTAACATGCGTTTGACCACTGCGCGTATAATGGGCCTACTTACATTTCTCCTCTTGCCTGCACATATCCCTCCCAAGACAGTTGCTCTGGCCATATAGTCATTTGATCCGGTATGGTTTGAGACGGTTTCCATTAACATATCCTGGTACAATATCACCGTGCAATGTAGCTAACCAGACAACTCCTCCATCAGTGATTTCCTTTACCATATAGGGGCCTAGCCAGTGCTGAAGGATCTTCCCCAGGTGTTTCACAAACTGGCTATTGTATAACAGGACCGAATATGTCTATCATGCCATGCTTTTTCCTGGGCCTTCTGAACTTGCTGATGAAAGTTAGCAATGAATCAATCTTCCTCCAAGAATACTAGCTTCGCTAAGCATTCCTCAATGAGATCGGGCTCCACCATGTTCATAAAGGCTGCGATGCGCAAGCTAGGAACAATATACTCCATGGGCATAATGGACTCCTTTCCATAAACCATCCGAAATGTGTTTTCCCAGTCAATTTCTTGCACGTGGTCTGATAGGCCCAAAGACCGACGGAATGGGCACGTCCCAATCGTTTCGATTGAAATTACAGATCTTGGTTAGCGCATGTTCCAAAATTTTATCAAAAGCTTCTACCGTTCCATTTTCCTGTGGGTGATATGGGGTACTTTTTTCATGGTGGATTCGAAATTCTTCACCAAATCTTGTATTGTTTCATTAACGAAATGTGTACCTCTATCACTCATCAAGATCTTCGGATAGCCAAACCTGGTTATAACATGCTCAAAAATGAAGTGCGTAGCGGTATCTACAGTACAATCCTTCACAGCTTGCACTTCGGCCCATCTGGTTACACAATTAGTCGCAGTGATGATGTAGTGAGCACCTATCTTCTTACCTATTGGGTTGATGGGCCCAACGAAGTCGATTTCCCATTTATCAAATGCGTGCAGTTCCATCTGTGGTTGTAAGGGCATTTCATCCCTACGCGATGGTCTTCCTGTCCTTTGGCATGTGTTGCAAGATTTGCAATAGTCATAAGAGTCACTATGCAGTGTGGGCCACCATAGCCCAACTCTTAAGATCTTCTATGTCATCGTTTTCCTTGCATAGTGACCTTCTGCTACGCCTTCATGGGCTTCTACTAGAATGGCTTGTCTTTCATGCTCCAGAACGTACCTTCAAAGTACCTCACCAGCTCCCATCTTATCCAAGTGGCCTGCTATAATGGTAAATTCCATTGCACGGGTTACCAGCTCTTTTTTCTGTTGTACTGAATATTCTACAGGTGCCATCCCCGTAGTTAAGATTTGAATAATATCGGCAAAGTGCGCATCAACCACCTTAATAGAAAATAGTTGTGCATCAAGCAATCCTTCCTCTAAGTTGGTTGGTTCGTCACCACTCTCGATCCAGGACAAGTGGTCTGGTCCAGAATTTATTTTCCCCCGCTTCACGATGATTTGAAATTCATATTCTTGGAATAGCAGTAGCCATTGGAAAATATTCCCCCCCAACACACGCTTATTGACTAGGTACTTCAAAGCAGAGTGATTCATGAACATCTTGAAGTGCCCTCCCAACAGATAATGTTGGTATTTCTGTAGGGCATATACTATAGCTAGCCCCTCGCTCTCAGTAGTGGAGTATTTATGCTTTGCACTAGACGTTTTTCTACTAGCAAACACAATCAGGTGGTCAATGTCCCCCTCCCTGAGCTGCGTAAGGACAACTCCTAGGGTGATCCCTGAAGCATCTACATGGACATGGAAAACCCTCGCCTAGTCAGGAAATATGAGGATAGGTGCAGAGACCATCTTTTCCTTGAGTAGCTCAAAACTCTTCTGACACTCCGCGTCCCAAAGAAACGAAACGTCCTTCTTTAGCAACTTATCCATGGGTGTCGTGATCAGTGCATACCCTTGAATGAACTTCCTGTAGTAGCTTGTGTGCCTAAGGATGGAGATGATAGCTGCTACCTTGGTGGGGTCAACCATCAGTCCCTGCTAACAGAATATGTGGCCCAACAAGATCCTGAAAGGTACACATAATATGCACTTCTTAATATTTAGGGAAATCTGGTGCTTCCGATAGGTGTCCAACATCATGTGCAGGTTCGAAATGTGATTCTTTATCAATCCAAATGTTGTCCAATCATCAAAATATACCTCCAAGAACTTGTGGATGAATTCCTTGAATACTGCGACCACTACCCGCGAAAAGATGGCAGGGGCATTTTTTAGCCCAAATGGCATGACGGTGTACTAGAAGGATCCCCATTCACTGGCGAACGTAGTTTTGCTGCGATCTTCTTGTGCGATCCTGATCTGATGGTAGCATGAAAACCCATTAGTGAACGAGTATGCTTCCTGCCCTCCCACACTACCGATAATTTCATCAAAGAACGGTGTAGGGAAGGGATCATGTACGCAGGCATCATTCATTTTGTGCAAGTCGACACAAATTCTTATTTCTCCTTTAGTATTTTTCTCTTGCACCACCATAAGGCTTACCCAATCTGACTGTTCTACTGGTTTGATGATATTTACGGCTAGAATTTTGTCAATTTCTTCCTTGACTTTCTACTTATACTTGGGGTTCAAGCAGTAAGGTCGCTGCTAGATAGGGCACGCATCTGGTTTTAAAGTGATGCGCATGACCCCCTGGTCCCCTGTAATACCCTTGAGTTCTGAGAATTCTTAGGAAACAGGTCCTGGTACTCTGTGAGAAGCTTCACGACTTTCCAAACGGTATCATCATCCCAGTAGTCCCTAATCTTAGCTAGCTTAGTTTTTTATTATGTTCCAATTTTGACTTCCCTTAGCTTAAGAGGCTTGGTCATATCGACGGTCTACAGTGGGGGTCGAGAAACTACACGTTCACCCTCTGATTCAAGGATAGTGATATTTCACGGGTCTTTGTCACATTTCTCCATTGATATATTGTGGCAGTTGATAATGTCCTGCATCTTTTTATCCCAAGCTAGCACCCCATACTCCACACGAGGGCGTGATTCATCAAATACTAGGGCATCTATGTCCTGCAGGGCTTCCTCTAATGCCTTAGTTCCACTAATGAACCTGAACGTCCCCACAAAATCTTCCTTCATGGTCTCAGAGTGGCGGGTATGCTGATGTAGCTCTACATCCAAATACCATGCGGTGGGGATTGGCCCCAAGGCATGAATGAACAGGTGGACCCATTCATCCTTGGTCCTTTCGCACCACACCTCCATCCATGAGGCCAAATGCTTGCGCAGGTCCCCTTAGCCAAGGAAAGTCTCCATGCGTAGGTGAACCAGAGATTCAAACCGTAGGATCATCATCTTGCGACATTCCTCCCAATCCTGGAACGTCCCCTTATGATTCTCCCACCACCTCGCAGAGGTCGCACGCATGGCTAGGTTAAGCGCCCACATTCTTCACTTCCTCGAGACTTTTGCTTCGAATTCTCTAATAAAATCCTTAATAATACCAGAACCGTCAAATTAAGGTAGCTCTCTTACCTCTGAGGAGATACACCAGAATTTCTTCATGATCCTAAGACATCATAGCGCAGATACATCATGTAACCGATTCTGCCAATTTTTGATCTCCCCGTCAGAGTCAGAGAGGCATTCACTATCTTTCTCCCAACAAGGCACGCCATCAACCATAGGATTAATCCAATCCTCGTCTCGAGCGGTTAGTTTATAGATATGATCCATGTCGTTTTCTTCGCGCACAGGTTCTGTATACCGTTCTCCTTCTGCTGGGTCTAGAGGAACTATTACCCTTGTACCCTGATTCGAAAAAACCATGCTCCTTTTCTTCAAGTTGATAATGCCTTCCATGTCTATAGCCCAATCCAGCCCTAGGAGTGCAGGATAAGGGTCTGCATCCTCTACAATTTGAATTACCTCAAAATCTGCTCGTACCTTAACCCCTGCGATATCTACCATAATATTTGACAATCTCCCTAACGGTATGATCTTTTGTTGGTTACCCATGCGCAACTGTATAGTAGACCATTCCAGCTTAGGTTCTCCCATCCTCTGCCACGTTTTTTTGGGCAGGACATTAGCATCGGATCTTAGATCCAAGATGACCTGATCCATTTCATAATCGCCAATCTGCGCTGTTAGCCACATTTCCCGACCAGTGCATTTCTTATGCTTGTATATTTTGTGAACATCTTTAACTTTTGTGGGAGGGTCAGTCCTTTCTGCGCAGCTGTCTATCAGTTCTTGAAGATTTTCTACTACCTTCTAGTTGCGTAGCAACTTCATACATGCTTGTAGGAATGGTTTAACTTTGTCATCTGCTCTTAGGTTTGTTGGAGACTTGGAAGTAGATGCCTCATCTTTGGTAAAGTCTTTGCAAGCTTCGATGAAGTTTTCCTTCTCCTCCTGTAGGTCCAAGCTTTCCTTTTTTATAACAGCTTTTTGGTAAGGGGTTTAGCTGCAGATTTTTCCTTGGCTCCTTCAGTAGCCATGTCGTTGCACGTTATGACATTAATACTGGGTCCCTCATCACGCGGTTCTGCCTTAACTCTTTGCACATTCTGCGTTGGCATCTGTTGTTTTTCCTACATTTTTGCTATCAGTACTAGACAATCTTTGATCACATGATCCAATTTTCTATAATATCTACAAGATTTCCATACATGGATTGGACAGTCCCTTGCGAAGTGCCCTACTTCTCCACAGTTATAGCAGATCAATTTCCCTCTTCCCCTACCTGCGCTTTCCCTCTTCCCCGACCTGTGCTTACACCTCTATCATTAAGTCATATATCTGACAGTTGTGTTCATCATGTCCCACAGATGAGCAGAATCGATGCCATTGTTATTTCAATTCTGGAACATAGGCACCAAGACGGGGGCAGTGGTTGGTATCATGTAGTCTAGCTACACGATAGTCAGGGCACCATAACGTGGGACTGCTTGGTCCTGCAGCCTCTTTAGGGCGCAATGGGCTGGGGCCCCCAGCCTGCATGTAGTCCATCAACAGAGGGAACTAATTGTTGGTGTGGCCTGACACCCTGCATCTTATGCACCATACATATGGGCTAGCTTATTTTCTTGGCTCTTTCCGCAAATTATGGATTTCGAGGTGCATTGACTTCAGCTTTCCCTGGATTTGTTGTACCCAACACTTGGCATCGTCTATTAGTGCAACTTCTAGCTTCATAGAAATCTGCAAGGCTTTCTCTTGCGTCTCAATCGCTTGTTGACCCATAGATCTGCGCAGGTGAGTTAATAGCATGGAAATGAACCATTCCTTGTGATTTCTATCATCATACTGAAATTTCCCATCTCTAATAACCTTCTTTATCTGTTGATCAGCCTCCCATACTGACTCAGTGGGTCCTTGTTTAAATTCTTTCAAGTCAACCACCAGCTGAGCGTAGGACTTAGGCTTCCGAAACTGTTGTTTTAAAGCATTCTTAATCTCTTGAATAGATGGATCCACATAATGGCCTACGTACCCCATGTACCTATCCAGGGCCCTTCCTTCAAAGGCGATGGATAATTGTGCCCTTTTTATAGCATCACTAGCCACATTCTACGCAGTCCATACTAATTCTGATATGAACCAAAATCGATCCATATCTTCGTCTCTTACACCCTTGAAGGTGGGCAGCTTCATGTGTGCGGCCATATCTTCTTCCGGTAGTGGCAGAGGTGTAGGGGAGTTATTGCTTTTATGCTGACTCAACGATGGTGTAGCCAGAGGACTAGTTCCTTTGTGCGCAACCAGCTCTCTTAATGGGTTGTATACGGATCTATCGCCTTCTCAGTTGACTCGATAGTACTTACCACTTCTTGTTGTACTCTCACTCTGATGAGAGGTAAATCATTTGGTGTGGATGCACAAAATTCCATTTTCGCACAGTAATATTTTAAATAGTAGCGGCAATGTTCACAAGAACTTACCTTGGAATCCTTTGAAGAATCTTCGTTCCACCCCAGAGTAGGATACAAATTGATCGACTGCGAACTCTATTACAAATCCTCCTAGCACACTATCCACCCAGTGATCTAAAGCTCGGGTGGTTGTTTTATCAGCCTTCTCCAACTGTTGAACCAATTTTGGAGTCGACTGCATAACCTTATTGTCTTTAGCCACTCCTGGAGCTTGTGCGCAAAATTCACAAAGAAAATTTCATATACTTCAATGAAAATATATTTTTTCTTCCACTTCTCAGTTGTTAGCTTCGTGCTTTTATTCTCCTTTACAGAAAATTCTTGAATCTGTCTTTCAAACCAGTCTTCGAGCTCCAATTTCTCATGCCTCCAATGGCCTTGTGGAATTACCTGATCTTTCTCTCAAAATGCCCCCGGTCCCAGCAACGGAACCATTTGTTGGCTTGAGGGATCCTAACCCAGGTTCGGAGTTAAGGTTTGCCAAAAAACCATTATACTACTATACCTTTTGGCAATGACCTACTTTCACAGGCCAAGGTCTAACCCGAAGTAGTATGGGTGGGTGATGGAACTAGGATTCCGCACCCTGGGAGAGAGTAGATAATGAAGGCAGATCTCGTCTAGTTCTTTCAGGTTCGCACAGAAACAAGCCTATTATCGATCCCTTAACATTATAACCAACATCTAAACATAAACACAACTACTATTATTAAACAGATCTGATCAATACCTTCGCATCCACGTGCACATCAGCAATTATCATCACAGAACATCACAATCGCAGCTAATTCATATATCACAGATACAATCGCAGCTTATTCAAATAACACAGAGGTACTCCAATAATAAAAACAACTAGGTCAAATAACATAAAGATACATCAATAGATTTCGCATTCATTAAAATTCAAAACCAAGTTATAATCCCAAGACATAGCCCATGCACATAGCCAGCAGGGTCTGCACACAGTAGGACTTAGGATCTTCATGCACGCAGCTAGCAAGAGTCCTTCCCACAACTACCCAAAACCGATCTCAACAATTCATTCATAGCATCAATCTTACTTTCTTACCTACCTTTAGACTCAAACTATCCATCTATTTATATCATCATAGCCGGCGCTATCCCGTGGTCTGCAAACCGTGGTTTGCAGACTCTAGGTCTACCCTTTTACCCATTACAATACATTGGGGGCTTTGACCCACCCCGAAGCCCCTGCACAAGACCAATTACTACAAAAATATATCAAAAACGCAGCGTTGGAACATATCAAAACGCAGCTAGGGGACCCTGTTCCAACATGCATCAAACCCTCATTCCCATAGAGTCATAACCTAAATATCATACCACTGATTCAAATCTTTTGGGGAGGCCCCCAAGATATACAAAATTGAAATGCCAAAAGAAAAGAGGAGAATGCAAAATAAACAAAACCGCAAAGAAAATTTTTATTAAAATGGAGAATAATTGTAGAAGCTACATTGTGGTGGACAATCTGTCATTTTACAAAATGAAACTTATTACTTATATCCTTTTTTAGTTACAATACCACAAGTAAATTCCATGGGTGGGTAAATACCATGGGTGAATGAATACCATGTGTGGATGTCACTTACAATACCATGGGTAGATTCCATGGGTGGATGAATACCATGGGAGGGTAGATGAATACCGTGGGAGGATGAATACCATGGGTGGATGCCACTTACAAGACCATGCGTGAATGAATACCATGGGTGGATGCCACTTATAATTCGGATATGAAGTCTTAATTAGACCTCACCCCATTTGGAGTAGGAGTCCCAACTGGAAATACAGCGAGTTACCACTACTCTTTGGAATTTTCAATTATCAACATAAGAGATTATACAACAATATTTGAAACAAGAAAGTAATTTGGCATTATGAGGCATACAATTGCAAAGCATATCATGTGCTTTCACGGCAAGGAAAGAGAGAGTGAGCCTC